>WEIT01006667.1:191919-273549 GCA_013389985.1 Dryoscopus gambensis
AAAGAAAGAAAGAAAGAAAGAAAGAAAGAGAAAGAGAAAGGAAGGAAGGAAGGAAAAGAAAGGAAAGAAGGAAAAGGAAGGAAAGAAGGAAAAGGAAGGAAGGAAGGAAAAGAAAGAAAAGAAGGAAAAGGAAGGAAGGAAGGAAGGAAGGAAAAGAAAGAAAGAAAGAAAGAAAGAAAGAAAGAAAGAAAGAAAGAAAGAAAGAAAGAAAAAAAAGAAAGAAAGAAAGAAAGAAAGAGAGAGAAGGAGAAAGAAAGAAAGAAAGAAAGAAAGAAAAAAGAAATAAATATTTCTTGATAACTGCTGGGCTCAGGGACCTGTTTGTCTCTGTTTCATGAGAATGTAATTGAAATCCAGGCTGTTTTCCACTTCATTCTGAGTTTGGGTTCATCCCCTCAGCCATAACTTCCTGCAGCCCTTTTTAATGATCAGCGCAAAAGCCTGCTTTTCAAAGAACATGTTTTTCTGTGGTTTTGGTCCTGCTCCTAAAGAGAGAAGGCTCGGGGTAGTACAAAACACACACATTGGGTTTTGCCACATGGGAACAGCCTCCTCCTGATCTCTTCCTTACTTTAAGAATTTATCAAGCCTCTTTTCACTCTCAGATGTGTTATAGAAGAGCACCGTAGAGGATCAGCACTTCTCCCCTGCTCCAGGGCCCAGAGGGTGCCCTGTGGAGGTCCATAACCAACGAGATGTCTCCCTAGAATGTGCAGTTGAGGGTTGCTACAAAAGCACAACCTGCAGATATTTATCAGTGGGGATTTTACCTCTTAATGATATCCTCCAGCACTCTTGTCTGGGCTGGTGGATGCTCTAATGCTTTCTGTGCCATCCCCTCCCTCAGCCAGGGGGTTGATACCACTCTTACTTGGTGTTTTCAAGCAGTTTGACTTCTGTAAAGAGTTGCAAGGCAGTTCTCACTTTCAGATGTTGGTTTTCTGGTCCTGATCTTGCCCCTGACAGAGTCACAGCTTCCCTCCAGCCAGGAAAACAGGAAAGTCCACTTTGTTCCAAGTGTGTGGGATAAACTTTGTGTTGAAAATAAAACTACACCAAGAGCACAGTTGATGCCTTAGATTTTAACTTTTATACTTTTCAAATCCTGTATTTCCCAGTGTGTGACTCTGAAGTTTCTTGTAGCTCGTTTGCTGCTCTCCTAGGCCAGACAGACAACAAAGCTTCTCTGAACTTGTGTTCAAGGACACTCAGACTGTCCCAGGCCCAAAGGTGTAAACAGGGGCCATGAGAGAGGTGGGGAAATTGAAGAAAGCTAAAGTTTAATTGGTGAATTTATGCTGATATGCAAATGGACCAAACCTATAAAAGTGTGAAGAACTCGTGACTCGTCGTCCATCTCGGGGTCCATTTTGGAAGCAGCCTCTGGCTCCCCAGGGTGCACCTTTGAAGGCCTTTCAAATAAATCCCAACCTTTATTCCCTTACTCCTGTCTAGTCTCTGTTTCTAGGTAGCTGGAGAAGGCATCACAGTCACAGCCCTTCTGTGTCTGTCCTCAGAGGGAAATATGGCTTTTCTGAGTCCACAGATCCTCCTGTACCTTGCAAATAAACTTGAGAGTGAGCCCTCCTTCATGTCTTAAATCTGATGGCAGGTGCTGGTCTGGTTGCTGCTGAAACACTTGCCTGGCCTCTCCACCACAGCCAGTTTAAAGCTGAGATGAGGAATCCTTCCTACATTTGCAAGGCTCAGATTTTATCCGGATGAGAAAAGCCTAATTCTTGCAAGTTTTCCAACTCAGAGCCCGGGGAAGATGTTGGTGATGGTGTTACTGTCAGAGCACTTGCACGCACCATGGAGAAGCTGAGAACTGGGGAGAAGTGGAGATAAAATCCCACCACCTCTTATTTTCAGGTGGTTCCTCTGCCCTGCTGGTTTCTCTAGTCCAGGTGCGGAGGTGTTGGGACATTTGGTCTGCAGCAGGCAGGGAAGGGCCCTGGTGGGTGTGGGAAGGGTTGGGGCACCCTGGTGAGACCTCTCTCACTTGTCAGGAAGGTGAACAGCAGCTGGGAGGTCGTGGGGGCTGCAGGCAAGGGAGGGAGCCTGCAGTGCAAAAAATTAGGAGTAAATGGGTGCTGAAGGATGGGGGGTGTGTGACCTCAGCTCCCGCCCTGACCTGAGGAGATGAGACGTGACTGCAGCTTGGTGAGGCATCGTTTAAGGAACAAAAAGCACCACTTTTACACCCTCTTTTTGTCTCACCTTGAAACTCAGAGAATTTTTTTTCTGGTTTTCACCTCCAGGGTGTTGCTTCTGCTGTGGTCTCACGTACCTCTCCCTACCTAATCTGCCTGCTGATTTAGAGGACTCTTCCAGACCCACATCACTTTCCTGCCTCTTTATATCCTAAATTTCACCTTAGTAGTCGTGGGGTCTACCAGGCAGATTTGATGTGGATGGCTTAGGGGCTGATGGACTTTATTCCACTTTTGATGAACACCTCTCTACCCTTCACTATCAGGGTAAACGTGACCCAGACACAGCCCTGGAGAAAGGACTGGTGCATTTGGTTAATTTTTTGCTTTCTCCCTTGCTTGTTCCTTATTCTGACAAGGAAAAGAAGGGAGCAGCAGAGGGGCTGCTCAATTCCTCATCTGACAGTACCCCTGGAAGGTCAAAGGAACATCAAATCGTGATGAGACTGGCACATTTTTAATTCTCTCTCATTACAGCCTCTGCTAAACTACATTACAATAATTGCTTTAGTTCTGCTATGGTATTTTCAGGTCTCTTAATGCAGCTGTCAGCTCAGTGTGCCGGGAACTAACACCAGCAGAAAGGAAAAACCCAGAATTTAAAGAAGAGGGAAAGGAGAAGAAACACAAAAGTGAAAGCCTGGTAGGCTGGCAGAGAGGGGCCAGGACTGGGCCAAATTTGGGATGAGAGCAGGAGATGGTGAAGTCCAGGTTTGCCAGGGGTGCTGCTCAGATCCTGCTCTGAGGGACCTCTGTGAGCTGGAGACAAGGTTTGGGTTCTCACATCTCACCACAGGGTTTGCACAAACCCATCTCTGGTCATAGAAAAGGTGGAGTTCTGCACTCTGTGAGGTCTGGCGTGATGGGAAGAGGACGCTGGAGAGGCATTTTGGATTTTGGATTTGCTTGAGAGCTTTTGAAGCACCCCTCCATCTGGGGCACTCATCCTAACAGCCCCTCCTTGGGGCACCAGTGTGGGACTAACCCACAACACATGGACCCTGGAAAGGGAGGGTTCAGCATCCACACCGAGGTGTTTGCTCAGCTCAGGCCCTCCCACGAGCTGTGCTCTCTGTGATTTCAGCTTTCACACAATTATAGAATCGTGGGAGTTGAAAGGGACCCACGAGGATCATCGAGTCCAACTCCTGGCTCTGCAAAACCTCCCAAAAATCCCACCATGAGCCTGAGAGCATTGTCCAAACACTTCCTGAGCTCTGTCAGGCTCGGGGCTGTGACCATTTCCTGGGGAGCCTGTTCAGGAGGAAGAACCTCTTCCTGATACCCAACCTAAACACTCCCTGGCACAGCTCCATGCCATGGTCCTTTTTGCAGCCCCTCCTGGCTTATTTGTTGCCATTTTTCAGACAAGTGAACCCGCCCTGGCTGAGCTCTCCAGGTTTGCACAGCCTTGGCCATCCCACAGCCAGCTTTGCATCCCAAATCCTGGAGTTCCTCCACATCTACAGCACCATCTGCGCCCCAGCCCCACAGATCAGCAGCTCCTCGTGCAAAACCTCCCTCCCACCACAAGAGAGACCTCCCCACCCTCAAAAATGCTGCCCCAAACCGCTGCCTGCTTCAGAAACCCATAAATGCACTCTCTAAAGAACAGAAAACCCTTCCCTCCCCACATGTGCACTCCAAAACAATCCCACCACGAAAACATCCCCTTTCTCAACCCCACAGCTTTCCACACCCACTGTCACACTTTCTCCATTCCCACAGCCATCCCACATTCATTAATGCCTCTGTAGGAATCTTCAACTGTGTGAAGAATTGTTCTTAATTAGTTAACTAGAAAGAAAAATAAAGTCTCCTAAGCTGTCAGCAATCCTCCAGAAAACCAGCAACAGATCTGAGCACCATTTGGTCTAATTAGTCTTGATATTTCACACAACATATTTCTCAATTTTTGGTGGAGAAGAGGATAAAAAAAACATCCCTCTGAGGAGAACAACAGGAGTATTTTTGTAGAGAGATTCAGTGGCAAAGCCAAAGGGAACTCTTAATCAACAAATGTGCATTTATATTCCTTTGCCGAACCTTTCACAACAGTTGCTTCATCCTCTGCTTCTATGGGCGTGTGCAGGCCTGGGGTGGGGCCAATCTGCAGCTGACATGGATCAAAATAGTTCTTTTGTCAGTATAGCCTTAATTTTCTCTCCTGTGGTGAGGCTGAAAGCCACTGGTGCTGCAGGAGGGTGGGGTGTGTTGGTGGAACGATGCTGAGATTTGCAGCACAGGATCCAACTGCATCATTCCCACCTCAACACCTTCGTGGACATCCGCAGACTGCAGCAAGAGTTGGGCTCTGCTGTCCCATCCCTGCAAGTGTCCAAGGCCAAGCTGGACGGAGCTTAGAGTAAAACCTGGTCCAGTGGGAGGTGTTCCTGCCCATGGGTTTGGAATAAGATGATCTTTAATGCCCCTCCCACCTCACGCCTGTCTGTAATTCCATGATTTTGTGTCTCCGAACAAAATTATGCAGAGCAAGTGAAATCTGCTTCCACTGAGAGGTGCTTTTTAATCCACACGTGGTGTCTCCAGGGTTCCTCACATTCCTGCAGGAGTCATGGGTAGACAATCAGATTTTGTGGGCGAACACCCCAAGCTGTCCATGGTGGTGGTGGTGTCCCGTGGCTTGGAGCAAATTACAGATTGTGCCGGAGAGGAATGTCCACGTCCCCTCTGCAGCCAGGAGGAAGAAGATGGGTGTTGTCACTGTGTGAGGCACCCGAGAGGGAGGCAGGACTGTAGGTGCCAATCTCAGCAGCGATTAGGGAAGGAATCTGGACAATTACCCAGGCACACCACAGAGAATCTGTCTCTGAGCGTGTCACCCTCAGTGATCTCTATCAGGAGAGACAGGCGGTGCGGGCAGTGAAATTCCGTGTGGTTCATCTCTCCCGGAGACGGCATCCGCTCCTCATCGCTTGAACGACAGCTTTAACTGCACTGATGATCTCAGCTCAGTCCCAGCTGCCTGGAGGGAGCCAGGACACTCAGCTCAGGTGCAGATTTGGAGATTAAAAATACTCCAGAGGGGAGGGGAGTTTGGCTGTAAACAAAGATGTTCGGTGGCATTTGTAGTTAAGGATGGATTTGCAAACAAGGCCCACAAGTGAATTCATGAAGATCTCATCATCACTGCCAGTGATCAACCCAGGGCTCACAAAACCCTCTGCTTTAGGGTGAGATAAAGCACTTTTTAGTGGCTTTAGGATTTTGTTGGATTTGGCAGGAGGATGGACACCCAAATCCCACGGAGACCCATTCCTCACAGACCCCGAAGCTCAGGTGTTCCTATGGTCTGGATGACAAGGCAGTGTTAGGTGACAGGCTGGATTTGATGATCTCAAAGATCTTTTCCAACTTGGTTGATTTTAGGATTCTGTGATAGGAGATATTTAATTTTTAGTGGAAATATTAATCCAAGATGAGCCCGGGATTCTCTGTGCAAGATAGAGCCCAGTGGAAGGTTAGAGCCCACTGAGCTGCAGATCCCAGGTTGTTGGTCACAGGAATGTAGTGCCTGGCACGGGAAACTGATTCCCAGAAATATGTGGGCATCCCATGTGTCCTTCTCAGAAACATCCTTAGATAAATGACATTTCTGATGAACTCTCAGCTAACCAACTGTAAAAATTCCACCCCCCCTCCAAAAAAACCCCCAAGCCTCTGTGGGAAGTCCAACAGCTCCTATTCTAAGGGCTTGCAAAGTATTTACATTATACTCCCAAAATATTTTAATTGATTTTTCAGCAATTTTTTGTTGCTGTTTTTGTTTTTCAGAAAAAAACCCAAACCAAACTGTGCTGTTAATGGATCAGTTGGCAGCTCCAGAAAAACTCTGGCATTGTTTATGCAGAACTTTGTCAGCCTTGAGAGAAAATCAGTCCTGGGATGAGTTGCGAGTTTTATGTCTGCAGTGTTAAGACTGAAAGAAGCAACAATCACTAAGTAAAGGATGGAGTTCTTTGACATAAATGCTGCAAAAGTAAAGCTTTTCCACCCTCGAGGGACAGGAGGGCACAAAGGACTTTGAAAACAGAAGTAACATGAATTTCTTTCTCCGGACAGAGCAACTGAGCCCCAGAGGTGGGAGGCCAGGAGGTCATTTCCCAGCATGGAAAAGCAATGTTGAGGTGTTGTCCCATCTCCTGGGACATCTCTCACGTCCAAGATTTAACATGATGGATTCTGGAAGCAGTCTGGCCCCCCAGCCTGGGAATATTCCTTTTCCAAAGTGTTTTCAAGCCTATTTTGGAGCTTACTTCCATAGTCAGGAGCAAAAGTGATCACTCACAAGTATTTTTGAGGTGTTTAGTTTTAAAAATCTCAGCCTTAAGCTCTTAAGACTCATCATAACCTTAGGAATCCAGTCTCCTGGTAGACTAATAACCATTAGTTCAAGAAGCAGGGTCGTGGAGCACATGGTGGGGACAAATTTAAAGATTTCCCCATTCGGCCATAAATACAAGAGAGCAAGAGCGGATTTTATTCATTTATTTTATGTGGTACTGAGGAAGGAGGAGAGGGTTTTGTGCAAGCAGGCAGAGACACAAAGGGGAAGATATTTAGCATCTGGATTGGAACCTGTCTGCAGGTTTAACAGCTGTTTTTACCAAATGGGAGGAAACCCCTCCCAGAACAAACGAGCCTTGGTGTGCACAGTGCTAAATCTCGAAGGAAAAAAAGGAGAAGGAGGTAGGTGAGATATCAACTGGCCTGCTCTCTCCATCACTGATCCTGCAGGGAATTTTGCAGTTGTTGAGAGGTTAATGTGGGTCCTGACTGCCCACCTGACTCAGCCTCCCTGCTCCTCTGGGCTGGATATGGAAATATTTTCCATTTGCTGTCTTCCAGTAGGGTACAGCTCAGCCAGGGAGTGGTAATGGAGCCCAGCAGGGAACAGCTGTGTTCATCTGTTGCTGTGTGGATGAAAAATGTTGCCTGAAATGCACAGAAGAAACCAAATCCCTGCTCACTGCAAACCCTTTGTGAGCCCCAGTGCTTGGTATCTGTGAGGAAACTCTTCACGCTCCAGAGGGGAAGAGCCTGAGGCTGTGAGAGGAGAGGTGGAGCAGCAAAAAATACAGAATTCTTATCTCTGACTGGAGATATCACCCAGAAATCCATCCCCACAGGTCTACTCACTCCCTCCTCTGCCACAAAAGCCGAAGGATGTCCCTCAACATCATCTGGTGTTGATGTCCAGTACCAGAGCTGCAAATGACACCAGGAGGGACAAGGTTTAGGATTCTCTAGGGGTAGGTTTTGGCCTTGCTGCATTTGGTCCTGAATGGTTCAGGGCCACGAAAGAACTGATGAACTAAAAGTTGGTAGTGGTGCCTCGTTTTGCACAAATTTTTGGAGCAGTGCTCTCCTCGTGAAACCCAAACTGCTTCCCAGGGCTCCAGGCATCTTCAGAGCAGCTTCCCTCGTCATCAGCTCTGCCTGTGCAGCTCTGGAGCCTTGCCAGCACATGCTCCCTCAGGAAACGGGGCTGGGCAGTCACAAAACCTGGGCTGCATCACCTTGGGCTTCATCCTGTGCAGCCTGACAAGCAGCAGGCGCTTGGGAAGATCCTCAGAGGCTTTGATCTGTCCATGTGGGATCTTCTGTGCACAGCTCTGGGTGTGAGGGGAGTCTGACCAGACAAAGAAAAGCTCTTCACTTGGTGTCACACCTGCTCCCAGGATTCAGATTCCTTCCTTCCTTCCTTCCTTCCTTCCTTCCTTCTTTCTTAATTTCCTTCTTAATTCTCTTGCTTACTTTTTTGCTTCACTTGATTTCTTCATATCCCTTTCTTTCTTCCTTGCTACTTTCTTTCTTAATTTCTTCCTTAATTCTTCTTGCTTGCTCTTGTTTTCCTTATTTTCCTCACCAACCTTCCTTCCTTCCTTCCTCTTTATCCCAAATCATAGAAGATGCCAAGGTGGAAGGAACTCACCGGGATCATGGAGTCCAACTCCTGGTCCTGCACAGGACCACCCCCGAGTCCCACCTTGTGCCTGAGGATGTTGTGTTTTGTTTTATCTTTCCCAGTCCCCAGTCCCCACTTTTCCCTGCCCCTCTCACACACCCCATGAAGTGCCCCCTCCCAGAGGATGTGTGGACACTCAGGGCACACCAGCCCTGCTCTCACCCAAGGATTTATCTGCTGCCAGAGCTCTCTGCCTCCAGGATCTCCCCACATCCCTGCCACCTCCTCCCTGTGCAGGGGGGAGCAGGACCCGGTGCTTTATGTGCCCCTGTCACCCTCAGATTAATGAAAGCTGGAAGGACAGAGGGGGTCACAGCATGTGAACCATGACCAGACCCCACCACCACCCAGCGCAGCGATGATTTCTGCCTCAATCTCCCGCCCTGACAAGGTGCAGGAGAAATGGTGAGTGCTGGTGATAAAAGGGACCCTGATCATTAAACACAGGGCTGTGACAAGGTGGATCACATCCCCGGGATTGTCCCTGTGGTGATGCTGTGGTATTGAGGAGGCTGGAAAGGATTTTGGGCTTTCCACACCTCATTGGTTCGTCTAGCGCAGCCTGGCTTTGTTTTGCAGCTCCCTTTGACATAATCTTCGAAAATACATCTGAATTTCCTTCCTAGACGAGTGCCATACATTCCTTTCCTTGCGCCATCTGAGATGCTCCAGGCTAGCAGATGTGACACAGACTGAGACTCCCAAACCCTTTGGAAATTGTGCTGGGGCCAGGTAGGGGATGGGATGTCTAAAATGACACCTATTTGCAGACAACCCAAGGGCCTGGCTTCTCCCAGGCTCGGCAGCAGCCAAGCAAATTCTTCTTCTTGCTGGAAACGCTCCCACCATTTGATTTGCACAATATTCCTTCAAATTTCACAGTTCCTGGCAGGAGGGAGGTCTGAAGTCACCCCCAAAAGCCAAGACAGGTTTATTCACTGAAAGAGTGCCACCACCATGGGTTTATTCAAGATTTTCTGGCAGTAGGCAAATAAAAATGTCAGAGAGCAGGAAGTTATTTTAAATAGCTGAGGTTCTTAGTGAGATTAGAATTGATATTATTAATATGGGATGAAGTCACATTTGTCCAGGATCACAGCTCTCATGTCTGTGGCATTGCTTGCACCTTGTCACGGCGTTTTTAGACTTTACCAAAATTTACACCCCCCCAAAAAAATCAATCTGTGCTGTGACATAGTGGAAAAGTGGAGAGAAAGGAGGAAAAAGTTCAACATTTGTGGATTTGTTTTGGTCAAATTATGCAGGTTTGAGTTTCCCTTGGAAATGTGCAATTTATTATCTCTGTCCCAGCTGTTGTCTGTCTGGAAACCCGAGAAGGAATTTGGATGTCTCGCACCTGGGGAGCAGGTGGATTTTGGGAAGGACATTGATTTGACTGAGGTGCTCCTGAGACCCAGCCCAGCCTCCCAGGAGCGGCTGATCACACGCTCCAAGACTGAATTTTCACCAGAGATGGAAGCAGGAGAGGGACTGAAGAATGAGGAATTGCACGAGAGATAAGAGGAGGGAGGAGAGCAAAAAACAATCCCCAAAGACGTTTCCAAAAGGAACATCTGTTAGGAGGGAGTGTGGGAAGTAAAGCAATAAAAACAACAACAACAGCAGCATAAACAACTCAACTCTCCTGCCTGCCTCTGAATCCCTCCTTTCCTCCCTCTTTCAGGAATATTTTGGCTGATGATCTGCTCCCTGCCACACCCCAAGCTCTCTGCCAGGAAGGGAAAGATTCCTGGTGGCTCAGAGGTTTGCAGAGCACACCCGAGGTGTCAGACGCGAGAGGAAAGTTGAAAGAGACAAACAATTTGTTCAGCAGAGCATCAAAAGCAAATATTCCTTTGCCACTGCCATTGATTCCACACCTTCCCCAGAAGTTCGTCGCCGTTATTTAAATCACTTTATCCTGTTAATCCGCAAAAGGCAGGTGAGATTAGGCTGGGTTAGCACAGAATTGCAAATATATTATTGGGATGCTTTCTGTGAAGACAAATAGGCCTTAAAGCGCCCTGATGCCTGATGCCAGAACGCTGTGCTTAATTAAGCAGCTGCAGGGGCCATTTACAAATGTGATTTCTGCATTGATTATCTATAACTCTCTCTGCAGCCCCTATTAACAGCCTCCTATGGAGAGGATTGTTTCCCCTAAGCAGCTCCTCCAGGAAGATGGGGTGGCTGCCTTTGCCAGGCGTCCTATTCCAAACCATCAACCTGAAAATATTGACTAATCAGCAACAAATGTTGATAGGGGCAGAAGAGGACGGATAAATCTCCTCGGGGGCTTGTGGGGGGAGGACAATGGTGATGAATCTGCAGATTAAAAGTCTGTTGCATTGCCATTAAGAAACGATAGAATGTGTAAATGTGTTTTAGGCCAGACCCCAAAGCTTGTCCTGTGTGTTTGTGGAGAAGGCTGGATTAAAACCTTGCCCAAGGTAAGAGGGAGAGATTTGGGTGCCCTCTTGGAATGGTCACTCGTTAAAGTGTCCAGAGGAAGCTGTGAGAGGCAGGACAGGCTGGTTGTAAAACACTTCCCAGGAGGGTCTCAGAACAATATGCAACATTTTCCAGCGTAGCTTCCCATTGATTTCTATGGAGCTGTTCTGCTGTAAATCACCTGTTTTCTGCCCTTAAATCGCCAAGTTTTACAGCCTCCCTGCAAAGAGGGATAGCCAGGAACAGAGCTGGTTCTTTGTCTTCCCATCAGGAGCTGCTGGCTGCCTTATGTCAATTTGAAAAACAGGATTTGGACAAAACTGGGCAAAAGCACAAGAGAATCCCCACAAACGGAGGATCCAGCAGGAAGGGCACACAAACACCTGTCCAAAGGACACTCCAGGGTGAGGCAACCACGAGTTCCCTTCGCAGGAGAGAGGGGTAGCCAGCATCTCTAGCAATGAAAGTAACACGACCCAGCGCAGAGAAAAGCCTCCAGATTTCCAAAGGCAAGGGTTTTTGGGGGAAAAATGGGGCATATTCTGCTCAGGAAGGAACAGCCTTGTGCCCACTCGGGTCGGTGCAGCAAAGGCATCATCCCTCAGCTGAAGGATGGGGCCAGGCCTGTATCTTGGATTTTTCCTGAGAGGACCACGGAGCTGCCTGGAGATGAAATCTGCCCCTTTCCCTACTCCCTGTGTGCCCTGGGGAGGAGGGGGGAAAAGCAGTGCACACAGAAGAGGAAGAAAGGGGAAAAAAAAGGGGAAAAAAAAGGGAAAATATGTCAATAATTTAAGAGACAAAGCTCCTGCCACGGAACCCAATCTCTTCCAGGCGCCCGCAGCAGCTTTTGGACACCTTGATTAATCATAACTGGCTACACATTATTTCCCTATAAGCAAACTACAATGTTACTCATACAAACAGCTTAATCTTGACAGCTGCAAAATGCCAGGATTTAATGTGGGATGGAGGGAGTTTTGCCATATGGTGCCACTCCGGGCCTGAGATGTTCTNGAAAAAAAAGGAAAAATATGTCAATAATTTAAGAGACAAAGCTCCTGCCACGGAACCCAATCTCTTCCAGGCGCCCGCAGCAGCTTTTGGACACCTTGATTAATCATAACTGGCTACACATTATTTCCCTATAAGCAAACTACAATGTTACTCATACAAACAGCTTAATCTTGACAGCTGCAAAATGCCAGGATTTAATGTGGGATGGAGGGAGTTTTGCCATATGGTGCCACTCCGGGCCTGAGATGTTCTAATCCACAGCATATTGCCTGCCGGAAACAGCCATTTCAGGGGATGCCTCCCTTCCCTTCTAATTGCGTTTGTTGTCTCCAGTTCGTGTTGTCTCCTCTTTTTCCTGCCAGCACAGAATAAATCAGTCTCTCAGGGGGAGCTGGGGTTGGGTTGTTTTCTTTTCTCGGTTTCGTGTTCTTGAGAAAAGGGGGTTGAAAAGGCACCGAGGGTCCTTGTAGGGCTCGGGGTCACGCACCCATCCTGGCTGATCCCGCTCCCAGCCCACTGTCCCACAGGCTGCCGGGTCAGGAAAGGCTTCCTGATTATGTCTGCATTCACTGGCATTGGCAGATGGCTCGTGCAGGGGAGACTTTTCATCTCCTGCTCGCTGATCCCCTGTTCTTTGATAAAACGACCTGGCATGGCAACGTAAACTTCAGCTTTTTCCTGCTCTCTGTCTGAAGTTTGAGGATGTGATCAAGTTCTCCGCTCCTCTTTGGAGTTGTGAGGGGAGATGTGAGCACAGGGTGGCCAGAAGGCAGTGCCAGGGTGAAAGAGGAATGCCTTGGGCTCAGCAGAGGGTAAATTGTTTGGTTTATGTGCCCCCACTTTGTTCTCTTTCTCAAGACCTATCCCTGTTTGTGGAATGTGTGGAAAATGAACCAGTGCTGCTTGGTCCTGGGCAGGAATGAGGTGATGTGGGCACCATCTGTGTGATGGTGGACAACAGATAAGGGAGATGCTCTGCATCCTTCATTTTCCAGCCCCAGGTAAGACAAGCCTGGAATTTTACATCAACTCTCCCTGGAGCAGCACCCAGGGAACACACAACTGCACAAAAATGGCCCAGAAAAAGTGGAAATCAGCCAGGTCAGCACCTTCCATGCCGGATCTCTGGTGTGACATAGAATCATTGAGGTTGGGAAGGACCTCTAAGATCATCAATGCCAACCCAGCACTGCCAAACCCACCTCTGGTCCGTGTCCTAAACATCTGTGTTTGTCCATTGTCCGGCCTGCACATCTGTGTTTGCCATCCCTTGGTTTTGTGCAGGTCTGAGGCGACCACCCTTTCTGACCAAGGAAGGGAATTTTTTTGTACTTTTGTGCTTTTTTGCGAATGTTTGGTTTGCTTGGACCTGTGATAGTCATCTGAAAAAGGAGACAGTTTTGGTAACTAAGCTATTACAGCTCCTCCAGGCTCTCTGAAGGCTTGGATGCAGTTTCCAGCTCCGTTGCAGAATTCCTGTGTGACCCAGCTCATGCAATTTTTACAAGTTTCATTTTTTTTCCCCTTATGAAAAAGGAAAATAAACAAGATACCTGTTTTCCTCCCTGCTCCGTTGCTTTTCCTGCTGGTTCCTACCAATTGCTCTGGCAGCAGCAGTGTTACATCCTTGTGAGGTGGATAAACCCTCAAATTTCAGTCCCTTTCTCTGACAGTGGTGTCCACCTTGCAGTCCCTTTTTATGCCATAAAGGCAGGATTCTCCATGGACGCTGCAGGCAGGACAGGAAAGCCATGGGGTGAAATTGCAGCAGAAAGATTAACCTTGATATTAGGAAGCAGTGAAAAGTGAAGGGAAATGGAGAAGATTGTCCTGATCCTTGGAGTAATCCTGATCATTGCTTTGTCAGGGAGCAAAACCATTGTCCAACTCCTTCCTGGATCTCTGCTGATCAAGGGGCCTTTCCCTGTTCCAGGCCCGATGATCTTGTCCTTTGTCCTTCCTCATGGGCTAAATCTCCCCCATCATAACAAAATCCCAGACTTGGCTCTCTCATGCCCAATCTCCATGAAAAGAGCCCCCATTTCTCCCAGGAAGGTGCCTGAGGGCAGACTGACACACGATGCCTTTTGTTAATCAGATCCATGCCATGACTCAAATGATGGAAAGGCACGTGGTAATTCTTTGGGCTAAATAATTCACATTAAAGCACTTCTTTGTTGCCCCTTTTACCATGTAAATCCATAACTCAGTGTGGAAAGGGGAAAGAAAGGTTAATTGCCCACTTGCCTGAGTGGAATTGTGGTGGGAATCATCTTCCCCCATTTCAGATGTCTGATGACAGTACCCACAACTCAAATTCCTGTCTTTTATGCAAAGCAATCGCTGCACAGCTCGTGTTAGGATCACAACATGAACAGAAAGAACTGGAAAATCACTGGAGCAATTTTCCTGGCTGAGAGGCAGTGAAATCTTGTGATCCTCTTGTCTCTGGATGTGGTGCAAGGGCTTTATCCATGCCCAGCGTGGGAGGGGCTGGGGTGGGACCAGGGTTAAATTAAGGCTGCTCATAATGAACTATCTAATCGTGGAATCATGGAATGGTTTGGGTGGGAAGGGACCTTAGAGATCATCTTGTTGCTGTTCCTGCCATGTGGGGACACCTTCCACCATCCCAGGGTGCTCCAAGCTCCATCCAACCTGGCCTTGGACACTCCCAGGGATGGGGCAGCCACAGCTTCTCTGGGCAACCTATGGGCCTCCCCACCTTCCCAGCCAGGAATTCCTTCCCAATATCCCATCCATTCCTGCCCTCTGGCAGTGGGAAGCCATTCCCTGTGTCCTGTTGCTCCAGGCCCTTGTCCACAGTCCTTCTCCAGCTCTCTCATATTTCCTTTAGGTACTGGAAGGTCCTACAAGGTCTCTCTGGAGCTTTTGCTTCTCCAGGCTGCTGAGATGATTGGGGAGCTTCCGCCAGTCCTGGTTTAAGTGGCTCTTGGAACAAAATCAACTCTTGCCCAGTTACTTGGACAAACCTTGTGAGCAGTGGGAGAAAGGAGCACTTCCAGACACCTCACACCTCATCCTGCAGCCATGGCCTCCAGGGGAAAGGATGGGTTGTGTCTTGGATACCGAAAAGATTTGGGGGTCGCTGGTTGAGACACAAACCCTGCTCTGTGGCCAGGGGTTGTTTAAGGTTAAACCAAAGGGATTCCAGCTGGAATTCCATGCTGGGCTCCATCCAGCCTCAGCTGCACTCCCACACAGGCTCTGGATAATTGTCCAGGACTCTTCCCGACAATTTTCCTGCTCTTTTCTCTCTTCCTGGCTGTAGATAAAGTTGTTATCTTAAGCACAACACATCTGCACACAAATGGGGGTCCGTGTCACGAGCGACAAATCATGTCTGGGCTTAGCACGAGCAAATATCCACACATCTTGTAACTGCTGTCCCTGCTGTCCCCAAACCCACAGCTGCCAGCTCTGGAAAAGGGTCTGCATTGGAGCACACTCTGGCAAAAACGCTGCCTAGGACACTCATGAGGCAATTTGTGTTCAAAAGCATAAAAAAATGTTCAGTAAAGTTCACCCTCCCCTCTTTTCAAGCAATATATTTCACTATTTCTGAGAATATTAAGAACCACACAAGCACACAACCTGTTAAACCTTAATTAAAATTGAAAAAAAAAATTCGGTTTTAGATCTATAAACTGTGAGTGTAGAATCCATAGGAGCCATAAATTATACAAAATATTTTGTATCTCTCTATGTATATTTAATGGAATCATTATTATCTCCAATTACATCACAAATCTTTGAAAATTTCATGAAACAGGTAAAGTATTTATAATTTTTATGCAAAATATAACAGTAATTCAGCACCAGCTCAGCCCTGCACACACGCCTTCGGATTTGCTCTCATTTGCATATTGCTGAATTTACACAGTAAGTTTTGCTAATTAATTTTTATCTGGAAGCCTCTAAAGCAGTGCCGTGTTTTCCCTCCCCCAAGGATGACTTGTGTGGTTGTCTCGTCCCAGGAAATGATTTAATAAGAGAGAGGGACTTTTCCTGGGGAAGTTAATGGGGCTCATAAATTCAAAGTGAAGAGTCTTCTTTATGGCTCGGGTGGTTTGAACAACACAAAAGATGTTCTCTGGCCTTGACTTAAAATACCCCTGTGAAGAGCTTCTTGTGAAGAGCAGGAACTCGCCTGATTTCAGAATCACCAGCACAAAGCCTGAATTTTTGTTTGGGTGTTTAGAAGCAATATCAGCCCAACCGGAGGAACTCTTTTGAGTCTTTGTGTTGCATCTGGAGACTCTTCGTGTCACCGCAGGCTCTCAAGGCTGAGCTGATTGTGTGTTAACTTGTAGAGGTCAGCGTTGTAATCCCGTGGCTTTCAGCTTCCAAATCACCACAAAAAGCACAGGAAAAATTGCTTTAGGCACCAGAAGAGTTCCCATTATTCTTTTCATTACCAGTTCTAATGCAGTTATGCAAGCACCTTGCACTTCAATGTGAGTTTTTAATAGTAATTTCACCCCTTTAAAACTTTAGACTCATTTAGGTTGGAAATGACCTTTCAGATGGAGTCCAAAATCAGCTTCAGCGAAATCAGCTGAAATCCTTGTAAATCAGAGGAGCGCAGCTTTTGGAGAAGCTTTCTCCTCCCTTTATGATTGCAGCTAATTAACATAATGCTCTTCCTGCTTTCCAAAATGTTCATTTCATCCACCCCACCCGAATTTTGCAATAATTCACCAAAGGTTAATCACTAAAAGTGGCATTTCTCTGTAAAACTAAATTAGTCAGTGTCATTAGAATTTCCCAACACGGCTGGTAACAGTCAGTGTGAGCTGCTGGGTCCTGAGCTGGGTCCAGCAAGGGGATGAATTCAGAGGTGCTAACACGGGATTAATTTAAGTCAAGCCTTACTGGCAGGACCTCCAGCTGTGCTGAACTCTCCTCTGACAGGCACTGGAGTAAAATCAGCACCTGCCTTAATCCTGACTCTGCATTCGGGTGCGGTGAATCATTCCCTGGAAGTGTCAGGATCCCTCTAAAGGCTGCAAATGGACTCCCATGTAAACTTATTTCACAGACGTTTACACTCAGTCAAAGGAATCCCACCCAGGTCTTCAAAGGGTCCTTCAAAGGGTCCAAATTTGTCCTCATTTTTCTCACTCTGAAATCATGGGAGGATCCACCAGTCTTGCAAGGTTTTGTCTGAAGATGATGGGACATCCTGAGACACAACGTTTGAGCAACACAGTGCTGCCCTGTTGGTGACAGATGTGCAACCTCCAGGCTCTCGGAGCTGCACTGAGCAGCTCAGAATGAAAAGAGAAGCCTAAAGCTGCCCTGTCCCAGTCCCTGAGCCGGACAAAGCTTCCTCTGCCAGGCTGAGCACGATCAGGTTGTGAAATATCAGTGTTTTTAAGAGCAGTCTCTGTAGCTGTCAAGCACCATGAGAGAGACACCCTGATGCTTCTTCCTCCTCCTTCCCATGCTCTTGACTCCAGACTTTGTTCTTTTCCGTGCTTTCTGACAGGCATTTCTCCTTGGGTGATCCCTGGTGGGAATTCAGGACTGGAGCTTTTTTTAACTGCGGAGCACGGCAGCGAGCGACCCATTTTGGGCTGTGGGGAAACTGCAGAGGTGAAACTGGAATTAAACCTGGCCCAGGAACTGGGAAGTAAAGGTTATTTCTTTAGATGTCAGCAAGGAGAATGGATCAGTCACAACTACTTAAGGAACCTCAGGGAACAGTTCAGGCATATGTGATGCATGAAGGCAGATCTAATTGGGGTGATTTTTTTGGGAAGAGGTTCATAAAAATGCGCCTGTCTCCATGGTAACTGAGCACGTAGGAGTGCACTTGGTCTGGCTGATCACCAGAGCCCTCAGCTTGTGGCTGCCCATCTCTTAAATAAAGCCTAATTCGTTGTTTCCCATCTTTTTTCTGAAGTAGGAGCCTGGCTCTCTTCTCCCAGTGTTGCACATGAGCGGTTTCTTCACCCAAAATGCAAAAAGCTGTGCTTCTCTGAACAGATCCAGGCGGCTGCAAGTGCAGCATGGGGGTAGCCCTGGACATCCAACCTCTTGGTCTCCACAGAAAACTTTATCTCACATGTTTCCTGCGCGCTAAATCTGGCCCAGATGGGGCACGTTTCCTAAAAATCTTTGGGCCAGCACATGCAGGGGATGAATCAAGCAAAGCAGTCACAACCTCACATCAAATCTGAGGACTCTGTGCATGGTTTTCATTAGTTAATTGAATTAAATCCCCGCGTGGGTCAGTCCTTATCAATCAGCAGGTCCAAACACACTCAGCCAGAGTCCTCTGCTCCCTCCCAAAGAATGGGAACGGATCAATCATGGGAGCAAAAAGCCTTCTCCAGCACAAATATTGTCTCCAAGTTACTTGATGTGGACTGGCAAACACAGGAAAGCACGGGAATATAAAAGACGATAAAAATAGTTCTATTGCAGCTCCTAAAAACACAACTCTTGAAAGGTTTTTGTTCTGGAGGAGGGACAGAGGTGCACTGTAGAATCATTATTGTGGCTCTTTGTGTAGATCACTGGATTGGAGCAGTTAATTACTTTTCAGGGTTAGCCCGTGGATGAAATCATACAGATTTGGAGGACAATGCTTTGTGTATTGGCAACAATATATTAGCTCCTCTTCCAATTGATAAAATAATTAAGGGCTTGGTTGAAAGGGCATATTTCTCTCTGTGGCCACTGGTGCCTGAAAGCATGAAATTTCACAATGTTTCCAATAGTTGTTCATTGAAAGAGGAATAATCCATTTTCTGCCTAATTATTTTCAAGAGAGCAATAAAAACTGAATTAGGAATATTTAAAAATGTAAAAAGTGCTCTACATTCAAATGGCCTGAACTTTGGTGATGTACCATCGTTTGCAGATGATAATGAAAATGTTAACCTTGGGAGAAACCATTTTGTCCACAAATTAATGACAAATAAGAGGAATATTAGCTCCAGATTAATTGCCAAGTTCACATACTGCAGAGCGTGCTATATTTAAGCTGTCATTTGGTTCTGCAGGTTATATAACTAACTTTTAATTCGCTTTTCCTCATCTAGCAAAAGGTTTCAGAATGACAGAAGAGACTTAATAGCTTTCACTGCAGAATATATGAAAACACTGAGGAATGGCACCAGTAAATGGATGGCTGAATAACCTGAGTGAGTCTTAAGACATTTCCCAGTTATTAGAAATTAACTATTATGGCAGAAGAAAATTGATCAGCTACAATTTTCATATTCCTGAAGGACAATGAAGAAGGAGATGATACTTTTAGGAACTCTGACTGATTTTCTTTCTTTTCACAGAGAGTTAAAAGCTGATCTGGGTTGTGGGGTTTCTTGATTTTTTTTTTCTTTAATGGCACAGTCATAAAAATAAAACAGTTCGATGTTGCATGAGAAGGAATTTATGATATAATGAGTTCACTGAAGAGTGAAGTTAAAACAAAAAAATGATAAATCCTTTGGTCACACTGGTAACTCCTATCAGAAAACAAACCATGACAAAATAGAAAATACAGAAAGGGATTTTAGTTCTCTAATGCTTGACTTCACAATTTGATTTCAGCAAGGAAAATCCCATTCATCAAGAACCTATCTCAGAAACACATTTACTCTGCGGCTGTTTTCAACCCTCAGATCTCTTGTTTTCTTAAAAACTCATGGAAATGGTGCTGGTCAGTTCTGTCCTAGATGCAGCATGGAAGGAGTATTTTCTGGGGGCAAAAAAAAAAGCCCCACTCTGGGCTTGCTGTGCCCTGATCTGGGTGTCCCTGGGGTCACAAATGTTCTCAGGACAAGGGCACTGCCCAGAAAATATCAGCTCTGGGTGTGCCTGGGCTGGGCACTGGGAATCTGCCACCAGCCCTGGGGACCAGGAAATCAGTGTTTGGATGTCTTTTCTTTATGAGCATGGATTTAAAGTGGCTCTTGATAAACTCCTGGGTGCCGTGGGGTCTGCACATTTGTCCTCCTGCTGCATTTCTCCTCTGCTCAAGTCTAATTCATGGCAAAGGCCTGCCTGGCCAGGGAGATAATCTTCTCTTGCCTAATGGGATAAACAAATGGATTCCAAGTACAGACCGCAGAAAGTAAGTACCCAAAACTATTGGAATTAATCTGCAGTGAATGATGGACTCAGGTACTACAAGAAAAGCCACCAGCTGCTGAGATGGCCCCTGCTGGGATCTGAACTCAGCTCCATTTGGGAAAAAAGAACCATTTTAATCCCTTATATTGCCCATGGCACCTGACCAAGTGTGGGAGGCTGCTAGCCTCAACACCTGTTTGATTTAAGGTTTTTCTTCTCAACGGTCCCGTGCCAAAGCCCAAAAGACAGACGGAGTCTGCGAGTTCAGGTTTCAACGTTGTTTATTCTTTCTTATCTCACAGTCTGTTATCAGCTGCCGCTGCTTCCTCGCTGCAGAGCTGAGTACAGACTGACAATTCCCGCAGAACTGCCCCAGGCTGGGACGTCCCGCACCTTTTCTAGTAGGTCTGTGACCCAACCACCTTCCACAACGTATTTCTATTTATAATTCCATACCAATTAATTCTTACCTATTCTAAACGTGTCATTTCTACCTCGGTTTCATCCTACCAATCCTTTCGTGCCACCATCACTGCAGAAAATGGAGGAGAGAGAAGAAAGAAGAAGGGAAAGGGACACTGCCCTAAAACCTCCATCTTGCTTCTTCAAACCTCACTCTAAAAAACCCAAATTCTACATTTTCACCCTGTGATAAAGTAAGATACTTATTTATTTCACACTCTTGTGGCTTGTAGTTCTTCTTGCAATGTTGGTAATTTCTCCCATGGGCTGAGCTCAAAGACAGAATCGTTCTGGGCTCTCTGCCAGGGTCTCAGACCCTCTTGTCGGGGTCCCAGACGCCCCAGGGCAGCCCGAGGGATGCCCTGGACTCCAACAACCAAGCATTCCTTAGGCTTCAGGAGTGGATTCTCTGGTGTTAAATTGGCACTGATACCCCTTGAAGGGCTGGGCCACCAATTGCTCCATCCTTCACATGGATTATCCTTGTAGATCTCACCCAGATCAAGCTGACATTGCTGTAACCAGGTCTCTCCTGCCTGTGCAGGAACGCGTTTCCACAAAATCATTCCAGATACACTTTCGGGCTGTTTGACACCAGTATTCCCAGAGCGAGACAATGGAGAGAAGATTCATTGCTTCAGCTGATGGGTAAAAGTTTGAATTTTGGTCATAGAATCCTAGAATGATTTGAGTTGGAAGGGACTTTAAGGACCATCTAATTCCACCCCTTGCCATGAGCGGGGACACCTTCCACTCTCCCAGGGTGCTCCAAGCCCCATCCAACCTGGCCTTGGACACTTCCAGGAATCCGGGGGCAGCCACAGCTTCTCTGGGCAACCTGTGCCAGGGCCTCCCCACCCTCATGGGGAAGAATTTCTTCTTAATATCCCATCAAAACCTGCCCTCTATCAGTTTCAAGCCATTACTTTCTATCCCTTCATTCCCTTGTAAGAAGTCCCTCTCAATAACAGCCCCAAAAATGGATATGGGCTCCTCCAAGGAGTAAGGATCGTGTGGGAAGCCAGGGAAATGTCTGTGCTCTTGCTAGCTGAACCATTCAGAGAAAAAGATGGTTTTTCGCATCATTTAAATTCTAGGTGTATTTGTGGTTGGTTTGTTCGTTTCTTTGTTTGTTTCTATTTTGTTCCCCCTATTCATCTTTTCCCAGCTGTATCATCTAGCTCAGATTTCATAAATAAATATTTTTATCTCTCTTCTTCTGATGGTTAGGGTGATTTTCAGATAACACCCCGCCACTTTCCCCTTAGAGGTACCGTGATCCTAAAATTGGGCCCAAACTCTGAAGAGCCCAAAGCGTTCCAATAAGCTATAAAACACTTCAAGGGATAATAGGATATGCATCCACTTTCTCTGCATGGATGAGCCGGCGCCGCAGAGGTCAGGAGAAGGAGAACTGTCTTTAATACCCAGCAATAAGCAGGAAAACTCCTGTTGCAGGGAAGACGGGAGCACTCCTGACGTGTCGTGGTGCTGGGAAAGGCTTGGCAGGGAGGTGTGAAAGCCCTGGAAGCAGGGAAGGGCAGCGGGAATGGGGCTGGGGGCTGGGCTGGACCATGAATCCAATGGCACAGCCAGAGAGGAGCTGGCTCATAAAGTTAATCAATGGCTGGTCTCTCTGGCACTCGCATTTTTCAGCCAGACCCCCCTCGCGGAAAAAGGATTCCTCCTCTCCTGGATGTTAGATGATGGTGAGATTAGTGGCCTAGGAATTATGAAGTCCTCCCTTTGACTCCCTCTGGCTGCCAGCATCAATCAGGTGCTTGTCTGGGAAGTGAGACACTTCCACCTGCTCCTTCCCCCCAAGCCTTGATGCTAAATCTTAGCCCTGACTTTGCCCAGGCTGGGCTTGGCTGCTGTGGAGTTCCTGGCTCCTTTATTGTGCATTTCTGCATGGAAACAGAAGATGGAGAGAAGAGGGGTGATTTTAGCAGCACGAGACCAGGTGAGATGCCTCGGTCCTCTGCTGTTATGATATCTATGCTACCAATATCTTTTAAATAAAGGCATTAAAATCCATTAAAGTAGCTTGGTTTCTCTTCACTCTATCTCCTCTGATAGCTCCTCTAAACCTTCTCATTCTGATATTTAAATAATTTTTCCTAATTTTTAGCTTAAATGTACTCACAAGTTTTCTGATCTCTCTCTTTATGTGTTCATGGTGTCATTCCTGCCCTTCCTGTCACTTGTCTGAAGAGGTTTTACCGCCTTCCCTTGTTTTTACGTAGCCCAGTGGAATTTTTCTGAGTGATAACTTGCTTCAGGAAATGAAATGTGGTGAATCTCGTCTCCTAAAACAGGCTTTGCTGCCCCTCAATCACCTGATCAGCCCTTCCCCGTGCCTGTTCCAGGGTAAGTTAATTTATAGAACACGGATGTCCCAAATTGCACACTGCATTTACCTCCCCACCAACACAAGACAAGATTGTGCTGACCTGCAAAGAAACTCAATTTCACACCAGTTATAGAGGAAGAGGCAGCTATCAGGGAGTGGAAGACAGATGGGGAGAGGCTGGATATTATTCCCGAGATCATGCATGAGACGGGACCCATCACATCTTGTACCATAAGGAAGCGGTGCCAGCACAACTTTGGCTCTCGGGGGTTCCTTTTATGCATTTTTTAATCAGCATCAAAGCAACTGGCAATGATAACTTGTACCAGAGCTTGGAGATAACAACCCCCCGAGAGGAGTGGAGACAGCTGTGCCTCTGAGACGTGAGATCCTGCCCTCTGCAGATGCTGCTGTCTCTGTTTTCATCTGCTGCACCACTGAGGGATTTCTCTGCAAACCCACTACCTGCCTGGAACTTCTCTGGCTGGGTGTGGGCATATAATCGTGGAATCAGAGAGTCATGGAATCAATCAGAGAATCACAGGATGGTTTGGGTTGGAAGGGACCTTAAAATCACCTGACTACAACTCTGCTGCCATGGGCAGGGACACCTTCCACTAGCCCAGGTGGCTCCAAGCCCTGGCCAGCCTGGCCTTGAACACTTCCAGGGATCCAGGGGCAGCCACAGCTTCTCTGGGCACCCTGTGCCAGGGCCTCACCACCCTCACAGTGAACAATTTCTTCCTAAAATCCAACCTAAACCTACTTTCTTTGAATTTAAAGCATAAGATGGGCACCTCTCTTTGGGCTAATCACCCTCAGCTGCCTTTGCAGTCTGGGGGGCGTGAATGAGGCTTCTTGATTTAGCACCCAAAAGCTCTGACCTTAAAGAGTGCCAAGGATGGCATGCAGCCACGTGTCCTGGATCTGGCTAAAGACAGGTTGGATGAGCCCTGTGGGTATTTCCTCATTGGAATGAGAACTAAGAGTGAGCTGAAAGGCAGCAACATCCACAGAAAGGGAGACTCAGAGTCTCAGGACCTGCAGGAGTCCTTCTGCTTCACAGCTGCCTCTCTCCACATCAGGATTTTATCCACAGAGTCCAGAAGTATTTTATATGCACATGACATTCCTCACATTTCAGGCTTGCATGGCCACTACAGTGTGGGGAGTAATTTTTCTCATGGTTGCTGCTAAGATTTCATCTCTGACAGTGGGATACACCTTGCTGGATATAATACGAGAAGCGGGAAGAATTTTGAGTGACTTTTTGTCTGCCGAGCAGGGGTCGCAGCTCTGCAACGCTACACAAATAAGTTCATTACTGATTTGTAAACAGGGTGTACTTGAGGAGGAGGAGCTGAAGGGTTTTCCTTTGAAGGCTCTTGTCAGCGCTGTCTGAACGCAGCTGGCAGACAAATGCAAAATGAGATTTGATGGCATGAAGGGGAAGGTGGAAAATGAATGAAGGTGGAAAATTTAAAATGAAAATGTGAAACGAACTTGTCATGTTGGTTTTGTTGTTTTGTTTTGTTTTGTGTTTTTTTTTGGTGGGATGGATCATCAGCAAAATGACTCACCTTGGGCAAGGAGGGAGATAAGTCCTGCCCTCAAGACCTTTAAAGAATGAGCTAAAAACTTTGCCTGCCTCATGGGCCAGGCTAAGACAGAGTGGTCAGATTTTCTTGGAGGCCAGACAGGATCGTGGCCCTTCTGGGTTTAGTATTAAGGAATCTCACCTTGCAGGGCAGGATCCGTGCTTATGGACAGAGAAAGCAAACCCGAGGGCAGTAAGGGGCATCTCGAGAACTCACTGAGAAATTAGGGGAATTCTGCCCAGAAAGGCTGTGGCTGCTCCATCCCTGGAAGTGCTCATCCAGTTTGGATGGGGTTTGGAGCAACCTGGGCTAGTGGGTGGCACCCCTGCCCATGGCAGGGGGTTGGAACCAGATGGCCTTTCCTGTCCCTTCCAACGCAAACTGCTCTGTGATTCCGTGGTTCTCACTCACCCTGAGGAACAGATCACTTCCCCTTCTCCCAGGGAATGGCTTCTCCCGCCTCATGCTTGCTCCATGGTGTTCCCTGGGCTCCCAGGAGGTGCAGGCTCAGCCCCACTGCAGGTTCTCAGCTGTGCTGCCGTGTCAGGAAGGGCAACGCAAGGAACGCAAAGCTTCCTGCGGGATTGACCAGTTCTACCTAAAAATAAAGAGATGGCTGGAGTTAAACACAGATCCTTGGCTGCCATCCTTGCGGGTCCTGCTGCTCTGACACAACCTTCCTCCTCCTCCTCCTCCACTGAGAAGTTCCAGGCTGGGATGATGAGAAAGGAGGATGTTTTCCCCAGATCTCCGATCCACCCCTGTGAGCTGTGGGAAAGGGTCGGCGCGTGATTCAAACACATCACAACTCATAAAGAAACTTCCCAGAAAACATGCAGAACTTTCCAGAGGAGGAAAAAAACCCATAAAATCCAGCTGACACAGCCCTGGGAATGTGGGGCTGTTGTCATTACTTGCTTGGTAAGGAGTCAGGACCATGCAGGGATCTGTCACTGCCAGGAGGCTCTTGAACATCTGTGGCAACTGCAGCAGCATCCGAATGAGGAGGGAGAGATTAATCATGCTCTGGACGTTCCTGGCTAATGCATCTTCCCTGGCAGCCTGCAGTTGGTGACAGGGATGTCCTGAACTCTGATTTGCAGCGGGCTCAGCAGGGACACCCAGACAGCTGGGAAGATCTGGCCTTAAATGGCTTCATTTAAAAGTTGCTCTCTGGTTAAATTGCTTTCAAACGTTGCTAACTTCGCCCTTGTTTTTTCCCCTTAATCCCAGCTTTGAGAGCAGTCAATGAGCCTGGAAGTGGATGCAAACAGAATTTGGAGCTGGAATAAAGGTTGGTTTCATTCGAGCAAAGCAATCAGCACAGGCAGTGGAGCTCTTTAACTTTCGGGATCAGAGAATGGGGATGCAGGTGGGGATGTGACACATATAAAAGGTGAAATGAGAAAGCAGTTCCAGCCCATACAAACCCTGCCATGGCTGGATCAGTCAGTGAGTGTCTGCCTCCCTCATGGGTCACAGCTTTTGTCCCAACATCAGTGAAGGAAAAGGGAGGGGAATGAACTGGGTCCATGAATGTGCTGCACGGAATCACAGAATTATTAAGGTTGGAAAAGACCTCCAAGATCATCAAGGCCAGCCTTTGACTGAACACCACCCTGCCCGCTAAACCAGATCACAAAATGCCACCTCCTCTTGTTTTTGAACATTTCTGTGGCTGAGAACTTTATGAGCTGTCTACACAGAAGGATTTACAGGTTTTCAGGCTTTTAATGTCAGCTGAAGGTACTGGAGAGTCTTCTGTGGCTCATGGTAGGTGGAAGAGGTGGTGGTTTTATGGACCTTTCTGTTGGCTGTCTGCTGGACACTGGCAGTGACGGCTCCATCTCCTACAGACCCACGCCCACACACATAATTTTTATACTGGATAACAACATTTTTGCTGCCTGAAAAGTTAAAGTGATCTCTGTGGTTCACCTCACACAAATAAGATTCCCTCATTTCTTGGCATGCCTTGAAGTCTTCTCCTTTCTGAGCCCTCTGAAAAGGACGGAATTGCAAGGGACCCATCCCAGCCCAACATCAGGAATAACCAATCTGTCTGTGCGAGTGAGGGGCAGCAAATCCACCAGTGAACACGGCAGGGGAAGTGCCAGCAGCGATGATCAGGTAAGCTCCCAGGGGCTGAGATGATGGAAGGCAGAGTCCTTGGGCTGAGTGCAGGAACAGGCTGTGGAGGCAGCAATTTTTGGTGCCATGGCATTTCACAGCTCCCTCACATTTTTTATTACCTCACAGATTCATGGTGAAAGTCGGGGTTTATTCAGTTTTGACAAGATCATCTCTCCCTCTGCAAGACAGGCCATTTAAGAAATAAAGGTTGTATGACAGCATTCATCTGGAGGCTGTGAAAGCAGGAAATAAAATAGGCAACAAAAGAAGCTGTTCCTGGCTCTCTGTGAAGGCAGAGCCACAGCAAACAAAGACCAGGTTCAGCCAGACAGACTCCTCTCGGTCCCACTGGTGTTTCCTGCTGCCTTCAGAGGTGAACAGGCATCCAGACCCAGAGAGAAAAACCATGGGATAACCCATGGAAGGACAGTGACCCCTGGCCTCAGGGAGAAGAGAGATTCCAGACCTAGAGTACGATTTCTAGGTAATTTTACTCCAAACCTTGATGCCCTGCTTATTCCATCTCCTGTGATGAACCAGAGCAGAGCTGTGGCCGTCCCATGCTGGAGGAGAAATGGTCACCCATGAGAAGCCCTGGGCTCTGGACAGAGCATGACCACAAACCACAGCTCTCCTGGGAGGGGTTTCAAAGTCAGAGAGTCTTGACTGTGGCACAACCAAAGAGCTGTTGGCAGCTTTTGCATCTAAACTCCATTGTTACAAATCTCCCTCTGCCATGAACAACCTCATCCTTCCTTCGGGAGGGCACAGGGGGCTGGAGTTGGCACCTGGGAGTGCTCCCAAAGCAGCTGGGAGCGAAGGCGAGTGGTGCCTCGGGCCATTAGCCCTGGCTCTGTGCCACCAAGCCCTTCCACGGCGTGTCTGTCGCCGTGATGGATGATGGCACAGCTCGGCTTGTCCCCAGCCAGGGACTCACAGGAACCTCCTCTGGGGGCTGGGGGCAGAGAGGGAATAAATAGGGCATGAAGCATCTGTGGGGGAAGGAGGGAACGTCCGTCCCTGAGCACCCCTGGACATCACCCACTGCGTGTTGTGGGGCTGGGGGAAGGATAACTGGGGGTGGCACCCAGAGGAAGGGTCACTCCCTGGAGAATGGACACTCAGGGGGCTGCTGGAGGGGCAGGGGATGGGGGTGGGAGAGGGAAAGACTGCTGGAGGTGCTGGGATGAGGTGGAGCTGGGGAAGGGCTGCAGTCAGGTGGGTGGCAGGGATGGAGAAAGGAATGAGCAGAGGTACCAATATTACTTGTGAGATCAGGAAATGGTGGGTCTGACCCTGTCCCAGCCTCACATGGAGGCAGGTGGATATCACAGACTCACAAAAGCCAGTTGCTGGAAGTTGCCAATGCCTTGCCAAGCCAGAATCCCAAATAAATCCTGCTGTGCTGAAGGCATTTGCCCCAGGGAGGGGTGGCCATGGCGCACAAAGGCCATGTCCATGTATTTTGGGGAAGCCCTTTCCAGGCCATGACATGAATGACACTTGGCTACGTCACTCTGTGGCCTAAAGGTAGAATTGCTATTTTTACTGTGCTTTGTGCAGTTCAAAACACCTGACATGCCAGAGACAGTGTGTGTGAGCCTTTTGTGGGATCAGGAGCTGTGGAGACAGTTTAGGACCATGTGGTAGAGGGGGAAACACCTGGGGAAATTCCGGGTGTAAGAAGTCTCCCGAGTGAACAGCTCCTGGATTGTTCAATTATGAAGACAGTGGGGCTGATCTGACACATGCAGACTGCAGAGAACTTGGAGAACCAGAACCTGGAGATGATCTTGGCAAGCACAAAACCACGAAAGGTTGAAAGCTCCTGATGCCACGTTAGCCTTCTTAAAGCTGGCCAGGAAAATTCTACGTTCCTTCAACTTCTTAAATAGAGGATGTCAAAGTCCTCATGGTGAGGGGAGTTTGCATCATTTGTGAACCATTTTTCATAGAATCCCAGAATGGTTTGGGTTGGAAGCGACCTCAAAGCTCATCCAGTTGCACCCCTGCCATGAGCAGGGACACTTCCCACTATCCCAGGGTGCTCCAAGCCCTGTCCAGCCTGGCCTTGGACACTCCCAGGGATCCAGGGGCAGCCACAGCTTCTCTGGGAATTCTATTCCAGGGTCTCGCTGCCCTCACAGGGATGAATTTCTTCCTAATAGCCCATCTAAACCTATTTTATTTCAGCTTAAAACCATTCCCCCTTGTAAAGTGCCCTTCACAAGGACACTACACGCCCTTCTTAAAAGTTTCTCTCCTTGCCTTTCCTGTACAAGCAACAGCAGGGCAGCATCAGCCCCGTTATGGCTCCGTTTCAGGGATCCTGATTGTTATTAATGATAATAACAGCACTCAGAGGCCCTAATCAGAGCCAGTGCTGGGCTGGCTCCCGGCTGAAGCACCACACAAACAACACAGACACCTCTCACAGCTCCCTGCTCTTTTGTGACACCGTAGGAAGGTGTCATTAACCTGACACCAGCAAGAAAAGCTCCTTCTTGGTATTTTCCTCAGTCTTATTCTCCCGATTTTTTCCTTTTTCAAACAATATTTGAAATTCACCCTTCATTTTCTGTATTTTCCTCTAGAAAATGCTGCTCCTCCCTTCAAGTACTGCTAACGTCACAAATTTTGGTTTTGTCAGCTTTTAGAAAACACTACCCAAACATTTCAGCACCTGTTTGGTTTGTGTAATCCTGTTAATTTCATTCAGGTTTAAGCCCTGTCAGTTATAAAACCGAGGCCTGTGAGGCGCTGTAAATTTGAAAGCACATGAAACACTTGTGCCCAGTTTAGGTGCATGATCAAAGAAGAGTTTGCTGTGCTGCAAACCCTTGAAAGCTGTGTAAAAACCCACTCAGTTAAGGAAACAGCAGGTGGAGAAATTACTTATATGTTATAATTCTGAATATATATGGGGAGACGTCATTCAGAGGTAAAGAATGTGCCTTGTAAAACGACCAGCAGGAGGAAAACCTCCTGGATCCACTGCTGGAAGTGCACTCAACACCGAACACCTCACAGTGAGCTGGATTCTGATCCTGACACCCAAAAAGCCCAGCTTGTAGCCCCCCAAAAAATTATGTCCGCCCAGCTGGTGCCACCCAAGTGCCACCCCATCACCTGAGCTGTGATTTCACCTCCCTCCCACCCAGCCTGTCTCGCTCTGCTGGCTCGGAGGACTCCAAGCCCACGATGTCCCCAAGAGATGATGAACGTGTTTCAGGCAATCTGTCGTTAGGAGCCTGTTTGCTGCCACTTGTGCCACAGCTGAGTCCGGGCTCCTCTGGGAAACCCTCTTAACTGGCTGCTCAGGTCTTGGGTGACTTTGCAAATATCGTGGCTCTACCTAAAAAGTATAAAATCGTTCTGCAGGCAAACTTCTGAGGCGATTTATTAGCAAACCCTGAATATGTGTTGGTCCAAATCACTTATCTCCTCCTCCTCTCTGGGAAATAAACAGATTTTTCTGTTTACCAAGGTAAAGCAGACTCGAGGCTGAAGTGGGAAGCCAAACACTCACTCTTCAATATTGCTGCTGTCATCTTCGTTGTCCCCACAGGGTTTTCTCTCAGCCACCACCCATCCCTGGCAGTTTTCCTGGGCTGTGAGCACTGAGCTAGGACAGATTCCCCGGTGCCAGTGCAGGCAGCGTTTCCAATATACAAAGCACTGCAGTGGGAAAGGAGAGCCCTCTGCTCTGCTCCTTCCCCGGGCAGGGAGCAAAGCTGGTGGGCAGCTAAAGGGAGAACTTGGCAGACTTGGAAGCAGAACTTTTTATTACAAAATGTAATAATGTTCCACAGCCCTCTGGGCCCCGTGTTATTGTGGGTTTTGTTCTGCTTCCCAAAGGTGCTGCTCAGCCCTTTCACTCCCTCAGTGCTGAGTACTCTGAGCTGTATTTGCCTTCTCCTTTTCCTCGTTTCTCATTCTAAAGCCATCCATGGCAGACGAAGAGAGGGGGAGAGATAATTCTTGGATTTCACTTCTTAAACCATTCCTAACACCCTGAATTATCTGCCCAGCCTCCAGGTGCTGCTGCAGAACCACAGCTTTATGCATCATGTGTTTCCCATGTCTCCTTTACCAGCCCTATGTGGGGCTGTTGGCATTTTTATCTCTCTCAAATCCAGCTGATGGATCAGCCTTGCTGATGAATTAAGCTGGGGAGGTTCCTCTGAGCCCAAAACAGGATAAAAACACAGTGAATAAACAAGATGTGCAACAAGGAGCAAGAATTTCATTTTACTGTCTTGCCGACAGACATCTGGTGAGGCTCAGGTGCACCTGAGAACCAGGAGAAGGCAGGTGATCTGCCCTACCAACCTCCAGGGTGCTGGGTACAGCCAGAACCAGCCCAGCCCAGCCAAGCAGGGATATTTTTAATTCTCTTCCAGCACCTCGTGCGTACAGGCCACGGGAGAGAGAAGGGATCAGTTTGCAAGACAAGGAGGAGAAGAAAAGCTGCGCTCCCCAGCACGCTGTGGACTTGAAAGCTTTAGCACAAGAAAGAGTGAGCCCTGGAGCACTACCCCAGCACAAGTTATTCCCACTTCTCCATTCTTCTCTCTTTTCCTAATTTTCTCCCCTTTGATCTTGACTTGCTGCTTCTGAGGCTTGCATAATTTCACCCTTGGGCAAGAGGAGCAGCTGCAAACCTTCCCTTTCCTTCCCTGAGACACGACCCGCAGGCAGTTTTCTCCTTCGGGTGCCTGTGGACTGGATCTGCCTTCCACCACCAGATCACCTCGGTCTGGGTCTTTCCAGGCTGAACCAGGAACCTTTTTTGGCCTCAGAGGACTGGCCATGACTTTTTTCCAGAGGCAGCTTCACGTGGAATCTTTGTGATGCTGATGGTCAGCAAGTTTGGAGTCCGCGGTCCAGCCAGCGTGGCTCTGGCACCTGAGGATGGCTCAGCTCCTTTCCCATACCCCCAAAACTATTTGCTGGTGTCTTAGGCCACATTCATCCATCAGGGCTACTTGTGCTTGAGATAAATGGCGGTTGAGAGGTGCTTCCATGCATTGCCGTGCCCACGGCAGCCAGGGGAGGAGAAGAGCCGAGGTATTTCACTCCTGCAAGGCTCGAAGTGCAGATGACACACAGAGATTCCCACTGGGCATTTCTGGAGTGACCTCCAGGAAGCTTTAGTGCAGGTGGATAATGGCAGAAACAGGATTCTTCCCCTAAGATCGTGTTGTGACTGGAAAAGGAAATATTGCTTCACCAACACTTAATTGGCCTCATGGTTTTAGAAAGACTTTTGGGGTTTTTCATCTCTTCTTGTCACTGAGACAGGGACAAATGGGAGATTTTTCTTAGCATAGGCAATTCACCAGCAGGACCAGGGAGCAATGATGGCTGAGCTGAGCTCTTTTCGGTGCTCGAAGGGTTCATATGGGCTTAAACCAAAGCAGAGATCCCAAAAACCCGCTCAGCAGGCCTGCGGGTAACTCTAAATATTCCTTGTGTTCAACCTTTTCCTGCTGACAGCATCTCTCCAGATCAGAGCGCTCTCTCTGTGCGCTTGCAGACAGTGGTTTCCTCCCCTTTGATGCCACTATTTTGGGTTACACTTTGTCCTCACTCCTCTGAGATGAAGATGCAGAGGGATTCCCAGCCCATCACAAGGAAGTACCTGCTGCTCTTAAAGAAGCCAAGATCTAAGCCTGAGAAAAGTCTCAGGGGAGAGCTCATCCTCCAAAAGCTGCTGCTGCCCCTATGTGGGATTGAACCATGGGCCCAGGCAGATTGCTTTGGAGGTTTAACTCATCCCCCAGACTGAGAATTTGCCATTCTTCCTGTGAATTATGTCACATTCCCCATCAAATCCGTGCTGGTCACAGGTCTTCCAGCATTTCTGTGAACAGGATTGTTAGTGGCTGAATTGCTGCAAAAAGCAATGATGGTTTGTTCTGCATTTAATGTTTTAATTATGATTTTTGTTTCTGCTTCCCAACTGGAAAGACTTTTTTTTCTCTTTTGTCTTAGCTAATTATGAATATTCAGAGACATTGGCCAGGTGCCTGGAGCTGTGCACACTTTTCTGTCGCAGGTATTTATCCTGAAAATATTTAAAGGAGATATTGGCAATGGTACAAACACTCACCTTACTGCAGAAATCCCACTCTCAAGCAAGTTGACTAATTTAAAAAAGAGAGAATGAGTTGAAAGCCAGTGTTTTTAGTGTGAAAATGCCCATTCAGTTGCAACAGTCACTGAAGAAATACAATTTTAACACCCAAGTCTGTCAGAAACCGGTCACGTATGATGTCTTAGGATCAGCCCATACTCCAAAAATAAATATTTTATTTTCTCTGTCACTTTTGTCAGGATTCAGACTGCTGAAGGGAATTGCTGGTGGAGAATAGGTGGTGCGTAGATGGTCCTGCAGAGCTGGAGTGCAGACCTCAACTTCTGCCTCTTGATGACTTCTAATGTCGCAGAACATGTCCATAAATACCCTCCTTCATGGAAGGCAAGGTCTGCAGTGGTTCCATTGGTGGTATCAGAATGTTTGCTTCCTCTTCCAGGTATCCCTGCCTGTGCAGGGGTGTTGGAACCTGATGATCTTTAGGGTCCCTTCCAACCCGAACCACTCAGTGACCCTCTGGCCATTTGGGCTGGGTGGTGACATCTTTTACATGGCCCCAGCTCATCTGAAATCATCTGTTGAGGAGCATCCACAGCTCCTTTGGGCCTCTGGAATCGATTAGAGGGTTCTTCTCAGCACGCCCCTAACTGCTGCTGAGGTTGCTGCTCGGCTGTGCTGAAGCAAACAGATTGCACTGGAGATAACCAGATGCGAGCAGATAAAGGGGCTCAGCGAAATTAGGGCCATGTGTGTCTGATCTCTGAGAGCCTTCAAGAGCTCCTCCAGCCCCCAGGTCAAGCAGCAGTCTCAGGCAGGCAGTGCTCTGGGCCATTTCTGGTGATCTAAGGCAGGCAAACTCGTCAGGTGAGTGGGAGAGGTCAGCAGCGAGGAGGTAAAGGCAGAGCTGTGTCAGATCATCCTGCTCACAGGACATGGAATGAATCACAGGATCATAAAATCACAGAATGGTTTGGCTTGGAAGGGATCTTAAAGGTTATCTTGTTCCAACCCCCTGCCATGGGCAGGGACACCTTCCACCATCCCAGGGTCCTCCAAGCCCTGTCCAAACGTGAGCACTTCCAGGGATCCAGGGGCAGCCGCAGCTTCTCCGGGCACCCTGTGCCAGGGCCTCAGCACCCTCACAGGGAAGAATTTCTTCTTAATATCTAATCCAAACCTGCCCTTGGTCATTTCAAAGACATTCCTCCTTTTTCTTTCGATCCATGCCCTCGTGAAATTCCCTCTTGTAGCCCCTTCTGGTACTGGAAGGTTTTATAGGATCTCCCTGGAGCTTTATCTTCTCCAGGCTGAACAATATTGCATCTTCCAGAGGGAAGGTTTCCTTGCCTTGAAAATCCTGGGTTTCAGAACCAGAAAACAGCAAATGAACGCTCCTGTGTGCTCAGGACTTCTCTAGACCGGACTCGGTGTCCTCCACCCCACGTGGGCTCCTGCAGCTTTCACGGGTCTCTTTCAACCCTCTCATAAGGCAAGATTCCACAAGAAACTTTCAGCTGGCTGATGAAAACATCCACCAGGCTCAGAGGTGGTTATAGGACACACCTAGGAGTTTATCTAGACGTTTTCTCAGTCAGATGCAGCAGCTTGGGTGTCCCTAATTCAGTCTTTTTTCTTTTATCATCCTGTTTTGCAGCTGAACGTAGCAATTCAAAACACAACCTCCTTCCCGCCTCTCTCATTCCCTCTCTGAAAGGCAAAATGAATTTGTCTAAATTTTATTTTTAAGAGTAATCTAAGCTTTACAGGACCTCTGCTGTCAGGCTGCTTCAGACATCCCACTGACGACTCCCAGCTAGATTTATCTCTGAGGATATTCAGAGCCTCCCGATGGCATTATCCTTCTGCTAATTGAAATTCTGTCCTAAGGAAGAAAAATGTAAGATTTCCAGAGGGGGGCAAGAAATAGCAAAGCAAAAAAAAAAAAAAAAAGAGAAATAAACCAAAGCAAGCCTCTGAAACAATTCCCCAGGCTAAAAATCTGGAACAATGTTTTGTTCCCTTCCCTTACAGTGAACTTCCCAAAGGGGCTGAAATATCAAATATTACATGGGGTAATACTAGTAATTAAAGAATTTATGCATATATATGAAACCCCACAACGCTGATCACAGGGCACAATCCAGTTCACAGAGCACTTTTCTGCTGGGATTCACCAAGACTCTTGCTGGTTTCTTATCAGTTGGTTTTTTAAGAGTTTGGTGTGATTTTAATCCATTTTTTTTCCCCAGGTGTTTTGCCCCATAACATTTCAGGGTTTGTTACATGGCTTAAAGCCCACATATGACCCTACTGTATTTTTGACTGTGGAAAGAACATTCTCAGCCTGCTGCTTTCAGAGCCAGGAGCACAAGATACCCTCAAAATTTGCACCACTTGTCAGGAAAAGCTATTCCAAGTGTTCTGGAGCTGCTGCCCAAGTGAGAGCACCACGAACCCTTTGGCTTCTTAGCTTTGAACTCACAGGAGCATTTAAGTTTCAACAAACATGACAAATTTGCTGCTGGTTTCACTGTGGTTTGACACGGCTACAACTCCCTCCTGTCTCCGAGGGACCTGGTGATCATTTATATCATAAAATAAGTGAAGGGTCACAAAAATGACAATGAGAAGGCACAGAAATCTCGGAGCCACCGAGAAATGCTGCCCTGTCATTTCTCGTGTTGGGATGCCCAGCACTTCCAGGTCCTGCTTCTTGACCTACGGCACCAAATTCCTGAATGCAGGAGGTAGTGAAAGTTCTGGCGGAAGGAGAAAAAGGGGATATTGATATGATATAAAGTGCCCAAACCTATTTTTATCCTATTTATGCAGGCCAACCAGCCAGTTTGGTAGAAGAGAAGGGGTGACCAGCATCCTCTAGTCCCAGCTTTGTGCCTGGCTCTAGAAAACCCTTCCTGTCTGGACTTTACTTTCCTCATGCTGAATTAGTGCTGAGGGGGTTTTATGATGCCTCCCAGCTTTAACTTCCAAAGGATTTGCAGTCTGGTTTTTCAGCAGTTGGAGGGAATCTTTGGGAAACCGGGACCGCCTCTGAAGCCCAGGGTGCCCAAAACACCCCACAAAGACAACAAGGTTGGAATCACTTAAGTTTTATCTAACTTATAAGGCTGATATGTTCCAGACTGGCTTTCTGCTTGTAAATACCTGAATGTTAATGCCAGCAAAATCATAAAGGGGTGTCTCCAACCCCCTCCTTGTCTCCTAAACCATCAAAATAAATGCAGTTAAGGCAAAATACCTTGTTTGGCCCAACTTGAAAAGTACCAGGGTATGTTTTCATCGAGGAGGTTTAATGTGGGTTGGATGTTTGCAGCCTGGCTCGTGCCAGGGAATGGGTTGTGGATAAATAGGATTGAGGAACAGAGTGAGTGCTGCTCTCTCTCTCCAGGGTGAAGGGAAGGGGACTGGGTGTGAGTGCTTGGCTGTGAGTGGGACTGGTCTGTGAGACACCCACTGCTTTTATGTCTCTCTTAAGAAGGAAAAGAAGGAGAAAGGGGGTGAAGAAGATTGGATGGACGGGGAAAGTGAGGAGCCCTGGGCGAAGCCTGGAGGCACCATGCCTTGAAGATGGAAGAATGGCAGGAAAAAGGATGAATTTACAGCCTGACACCCCCTCAGATGGCTCCTTGCGTTTGTCCTCCTGCAGACAAACAGACCCCCGTTGAATTATGGAGCTGTAATTCTGTTTGGGGACGGTGGATGGGAAGCAGGGGGAGGCTGTGAGAGCTGTTTGGTGGTTTATGACCTCCCCAGAAGCCCTTGATGGAATTCCAGCCCCATAACTCACAGCTGCCTCTCCTGGATCCAATTCACCAGAGGTCTCTGATGTGGAAGTTGAGCTGGAGTTCGGAGCTGTGCCTTGCCCCTGCTGGGGAGTTAATCAGATTGCCTTTGCTAATGCAAAGCAGGGCAGGTTTATGAGCCAGTTTCCCTGGATTCTGGCTCGGCTGGGGCACTGGGAAAGCACAGAGCAAACCTGGGTGCTGTTAATGTAATTGGATCAGCGTCTGCACTTCCTTCTTTCCTAGCCATCCATCACAAAGAGCGAGCACCGGGCCAGAGCTGTGGCATGGCCCCCGGGGTGACCCTGGTGAGCCCTGGAGATTGTCCATTTGGGCCTTCCCAAGGGCTGAAAGCTGCTTGCAGCTTTGTCCTACTCTGAAGATGAGCAAGACCCAACTCAGGGCCACCAGTCCTAACGCGGCACATGAGATCTGGCTCAATTCCACAGCCGTGGACCTGCCCTGTATCATGACTAAGAACAGGTCCTGATGGTACCTCAGGGTCTGTATTTTGGCACCCCAGTGCTCCTCCAGCAAAGGTTCATCCAGCTTGACAGGACAGCATGTCCAGGACAACCTTGACACCAGCCTGCAGCCTCTGAGACAAAGCTGGGGTGTCCTGGGATACAGCACTTGCTCAGGGGCATAGATTTCCCTCTGGCATCCTCTCTCTGCCCCCAAACTCTACATTTCAAAACTTAAATCCAACTCCAGACCATTTCTTAGGGCTCATTCTCTTCCCCCCACCAGCCCTGAGCAGGTAAACACCACACAGACTGAACCTTTAAAGCAGCTCCTTTCCCAGTATTTTTTTACAAACACCTCCTGACCCTGCAGGCCTTGGGCTAGCTCTGTGTATTTGACCTCATGAAGCCAGTGTCGTAGAGCTTATGGGACAGAGAGAGCCAGACTGGGTGCATTTTTACCCACAAAGGGAAAAAAAATCCATGATAGATGCTCATCCCAAGCTGTTGCTGGCCATTCTCAGGGAGAAAGTTGTCCAAAATTGTTCTGGGGGCCTGCTAACAGCTGAACACCACAGACAACTCGACACAGGGCCCGGTAATCCACCTTGGCCTTCTCTTATTTACTAGCACAGATGTGGCCAGGAAAAACACGATGCCTGCTGGTGTTATCTGCTTGTCCTGTGCCTGCCCACAGCACGTTTGCGTGTCATGAGTTGTGACTGAGCACTGACCTGCCCGCCTGTGCTGTAGGGACGAGGGCTGCATCCCATATGGCAAACTGAAGGAAAGCTGGCCTGCGGAGAAGTCTTGGCACCGCGTTTGCTTTGGGGAGTTATAAGGTCGGCGAGTACATTTCCCATTAGATTTTATGAGAAGGCAGGAAATTCAAAGGGGTAAATAATAATAATAAAAATAAAACAGTTGTTCTTCTCTCAGTTTTTTTTTTTTTCCTTGAACATCTTAGCTGAAGGCAAAAGACCAAATTGATTCCTGCTTTCCTCCCAAATGCTTGCTGGGTTGCGGGAACACAGCACATGGCAGAGAAATTCAGCTCTTGAGTAGCAAGAGAGTTTTCCTAAAACAATTACCGCAAAAAAAGGTCAAAGAAGAGCCACTGCTGGGATTCATCCCACCTGGCTTGGGAAAGGCACAGTGCAATCCTCTGCAGCTGGGCGAGCTCCTCCCTGGAGCCAGCCAGAGGAAACAGCACTTCCCTCTGTCAGTCACTGATCTATCTGAGCCAGCGGGGCTGTAATGGGATGAATTGGATCCTGACGGGGCTCAGTTTTCACTGGTGGCTGCACAGAGAGACAGACACACACCCCCACAGGCAAAAACACCCACGGCCACTCAGAAAACTCATCAGAAGAGGTGATTTGGCAGATATCCTGCCATGAGCAANTCTGAGCAACCTGATCTAGCGGGAAGTGTCCTCACTCATGGCAGGGGCTGGAACTGGATCATCTTTGAGGCTCCTTCCAACCCAAACCATTCTGTGATTTTATGGATAAAACCCCATTGATCCCAGGATCATTTTCTTGCCGTCAGTAAGCTGGAACACCTTGATGCTGGAGCTGGCAGGTCTCTGCAGGGCAAGAGGCTCAGAGTTATGGTCCCTATCCCTGCCACCACCTCGGTGAGGTGCACTGGGGCTACACGCAGGGAAGGGATCGCTTGGACGAGTCATGTCCAGTGGGCACGAGAGAGCTGATGCTGGAGTTTCTCCTGAACCAGAAAACCCCCAGGACGGGGAATGGTGAGGGGAACATCTTCATACAATCCAGGCAGCTGAACCTGGGAAGAGTCAGCAAGTGGGAAACGGGAAATAATAAAGGCAGATTGAATCCTCCCCAGGGTGCTGGAAATGGTCCTTCTCAGCTGACATCTGGGATTGCTTTGGGAAGCTGAGCTGCCGAAGAGTTCCCGGCTTTTACCCGGGAGATAAAGATCTTCTCCGAGCTTTGTAATGCCTCTTTTCCTGCCAGGTTTCCACGGGATGCTTGGGTGATATTATTTACACCGGGGCATCCCAGACCTGAAGCAAATGGTCACCATTTCCTCAGTGGAGGAGCTGGAAGAAGGGAAGGAATGAGGTGCAGGAAATGGCCATCATTTCTCACAGACCACAAAAGCAGGAAAGCTTTGAAAATGCCACTTTTCCATGGCTTGTGGGAGGGAGAATCCAGCAGGGACAGAGAAACACCAGTGGCTTTAGGGAAAGGATGTGGCACCTGGGGACGTGGGTTATGGTGGCTTGGCACTGCTGGGTTAATGACTGGGTCTGATGATCTTAGAGGGCTTTTCCAACCTTAATGATGGGGAGGTGGCCCCTGCCTGCTTTTTAAATACCTACTTGGCCTTGAATATCCAGCTTAGCTCATTTGGGAGCTGGACAGAGGCATTCCAGGGGCTGGAGCTGGGAGAAGTGGCTGTTGCCTCCAGCCTCTGTCACCCACATGGGACCACAGCCAAGGTCTCAGGCTCTCCAGAGTGTCCCAGGGAGCATCAAAGCGATGCCCTGCCCTGATGCAGACAGACGCACGTCAGGGGTTTTCCTCCTCACTCCCACTCTTGCAGCTTTCATTAAACCCACAGGGGAATTCCCTGCTGAGCAGCAGCGAGCCCACATGTAATCCCCCCAAAACCAAACATTTTCCAGCTGACAGCGGGGAGTTGCCACAAGCCTGGAGTCCGTTTGTTTGGCTGTGCTCAGTGACTGCAGCTCCATTTAATATTTGGAAGGGTGTTTTTGTGGGAGCAGTTGGTGTTTTGTTGTTTCCCAGTCTTGGCACGGAAGACAAGAGGAAACTGCTCCAGGATGTATCAACAGGGTCACAGTGGTGGTCCCAGCCATGCCCTGCCCTGTGGGTTCTCCCAAATCTGTAACAACAGCCACATCCAGTCACAAAAATAGTGACCGGGTGGGTTGGGATTGGTACTGGGCTACAGAGGGCTTTGCCTCTGCGATTTCAGGCAATCCATTTCACCTCTTCGTGCCTCAGGTTCCTCTCCACCTTTTCCTCTTCCTGTCTGGTCTCATCGACATGGAAGCTGTTATTTCTACAGAGACATTCTCTCTCTTGTTATGCAATTTCTGGCAGAGACAGCCTAAAACTCCTCTTGTGGAAGTTTTAAATAGGACCACTTTGTCTGGAAGGAAGTTTTTAGTGAGATAGTTTAGTTTAGGTTTAAAAAATGCCTTGAAAAACAAAACCCTTCGTAACTCTTTCTTTAGAGATGGTTTTGGGTTTTACCCTAAACACACTGATAATTCAGAAGAGCTGAAACCTGAAGCTCTTCCTGACGCACAGAAATTTTTAGCATCAATTCCTGGAACGCACCCTGCTGACCTGAGGGGTCTGGTGAGGGGTGCTTGTGTGGGTGACACGCTGCTGGGACTGGCTGAGCTGTGGGTGGGATGTGATGGCAGAGTGATTTGAGCCCAAAACATTTCCTCTCTGTCCCAAGGAGCAGCTGGACAGAGATGTCTCCTTTCCACGGCTGGCTGTGGTCAGTTGTAGGTGAACATACACTGCCCTTCTGCAGGTACCCAGACCCTGCTGAGCAGTACCAGGCTGAAGCTGTCAGAGCTTCATTCCACTCCTTTCCCTCTTTGAAATCCAATTTCTCGCTTCCTTTTCATGCTCTCCATGGAGTTAAGACTGCAGAAAGCCGTTTGTTTTCCACAAGCCTCATGTGTGGTTCCTTTAGTCACATCCCTGAATTCGTGAGCTTGTCAACCTTTTTTTTTTTTTCCCCCCAGAGCTGATGACACCCCAAAAGCAAATGGAAAGGAATTACCTGTCTGGATCCCACCTCTACAAAAAAAAAAATTAAACAAGCCAATAAATGTCTTTGTGTGTGACAGGGATGGGAAAAGAGAGAAGAGAGAGATGACAAGAAAGGGAAGGAAGGAAGGAGGGAAGGAAGGAGGGAAGGAAGGAAGGAAGGAAGGAAGGAAGGAAAGAAGGAAGGAAGGAAGGAGAGAAGGAAAGAAGGAAGGGAAGAAGAAAGGAAGGAAGGAAGGAGGGAAGAAAGGAAGGAAGGAAGGAAGGAAGGAAGGAAGGAAGGAAGGAAGGAAGGAAGGAAGGAAGGAAGGAAGGAAGGAAGGAAGGAAGGAAGGAAGGAAGGAAGGAAGGAAGGAAGGAAGGAAGGAAGGAAGGAAGGAAGGAAGGAAGGAAGGAAGGAAGGAAGGAAGGAAGGAAGGAAGGAAGGAAGGAAGGAAGGAAGGAAGGAAGGAAGGAAGGAAGGAAGGAAGGAAGGAAGGAAGGAAGGAAGGAAGGAAGGAAGGAAGGAAGGAAGGAAGGAAGGAAGGAAGGAAGGAAGGAAGGAAGGAAGGAAGGAAGGAAGGAAGGAAGGAAGGAAGGAAGGAAGGAAGGAAGGAAGGAAGGAAGGAAGGAAGGAAGGAAGGAAGGAAGGAAGGAAGGAAGGAAGGAAGGAAGGAAGGAAGGAAGGAAGGAAGGAAGGAAGGAAGGAAGGAAGGAAGGAAGGAAGGAAGGAAGGAAGGAAGGAAGGAAGGAAGGAAGGAAGGAAGGAAGGAAGGAAGGAAGGAAGGAAGGAAGGAAGGAAGGAAGGAAGGAATGGTGTGGCTATGGGGATATGGTTTAGTGGTGGACATGGCCGTGGACTCGATGATCTTAAAGGCCTTTTCCAGCCTTTCCTTGACTTCAGCTCCCTCTGGCTCCATTTCACACAGGAAGCAGCAATCACAGCCTGGGGCATTTTTATTTCTTTATTTTTTTTTAATAAACTTTATTCTATATTACAAATAGGTTTTTTTTTTCCTTTTTTGTTCTGAACTGCAAAATAGGAATGCCTTATATTTACATACACAGGTATACAATTAATTATAACAAAGGTACAGAAGCTTTGCCTTTACCAAGTAACAACGGGATTCCAATTTAAATAGTATAGACTTTCTTTATTTCTTTTTTAACTAAGATCAATTCAAAAGAAAATCAAACCAACAACAACAACAACCTAAGAAAAAGGATCCCAACCTCCTTTCTAATGCTGTCTTGACATCTCTTTGAGGCTGTTAGTAACACTGTGGTGAAAGGAAATGTCTTTCCATTGATTTTAAGGTGGAAGCTTTAGCAAAACAGAGAATGAGACTTCTGGGCTCACGTGTATGTCCAAGACACGGGGTCAGACACAAGGAAGGGCCTCTCTTGTGACCTTAAATAATCCAGTTGCCTCTCGATTCCTTGGGGCAAACACTGAGAGCATTTAGCTAGCACCTAATCTCTCTGCCTCCTTACCCCAGCCTGGGCTGGAAAGGGGAATTTCTCCAGGTAATGGAGAAAGAGCAGCATAGAAAGTTTAAATAACACCAAGTTTCTCTTAAGATACTTCAGAAAGGACTTTAAGCTTGGACACGTGCCTTGATTTCTCCAACTGGCTCTTGTGCCTCAGTCTATCTGAAAGTGAACAGCAACTTCTCCACTGGGGAATGCCAGACCACACCAGTAAGAGAAGGGAATGCTGAAAAGAGCCTGAATGTCCTGGTTTCCCCTCTGTTTTCCACACCCAGGTTTGCTTTACTGAGCTTCCCTGCACACTGCTCTCTTTGAGGTGATCTGTTTCCAAGCAGAAAGAATTTCTTGAGGTAAACTCTCCATTTTTAGAACAGAAGATTTAAAAAAACCAACCAAACAAAAGCAACCAAACAATGAACAAACAACGACGACAACAGAAATCACACACGTGACAGGTTGATTAGACTAAGCAGCTTTATAACTTCAGTGGGGTTTTTGGTGGGTCTATTTCTCCAAGTGTAAATCCTGCTTGTTTGGGTTTTTTTTTTTTGCCTTTTTTTGACATCTTTCTACAAATTTTTATTTGCTGTAAGCCTGTGTCCCCTTGGCTGCTTCTCCAAGTGTAGAGAACTGAGCCACCCCAAATAAAACACGGTTTGACAAGCTCCATTTTCAAAGCATTCTCCACAAAATAGTTATTCCCAGTAAGACAAGACGATTTTTTTGGAGAAAGAGGCATTACACAATCACAGAGGTGAGGGAAACTGCAGGATTCCATGGACCAAACACTATCCTGAAATGGGAGCTGCACCAGGGGCAAAGCAGGAAAATTCCGGCTGGGAATGGACGGGAGGCTGAGGTTCACACCATGACGTTGAGGTTCACGTGCTTCACCAGTTTCCTGCTCCACAGCACACCGAGTTTGGATGGCAAGAGTTAGGACATCCCAAAAGCTCCACCAACCCTGGAAGAAAACTCTGACTGCTCATCAAATGTACAGAGCAAATTGTCCTGGCATCACTAAGGCTGTGTGCTCACCCAGAGAAGCTGTGGCTGCCCCTGGAGCCCTGGAAGTGTCCAAGGCCAGGTTGGATGGGGCTTGAAGCAACCAGGGAAAGTGGAAGGTGCCCCTGCCCATGGCAGGGAGGTTGGAATGAGGTGAGCTTTAAGGTCCATTCCAACCCGAACCATTCTGTGATTCCATGATTCTGAGTGTCCTTTGTGCAGACACAAATGTGTGTCCCGCTCAGCAGAGCTCTGGGACCAAGTCCTTCCAGGTTTCCAGCCTTCCTTTGGAAGAGTCTCCCACATAACAGTGTCTCTTCCCAAAGCACTTCATCAAAGCCTTGCGGAAGGGCAGATCTACATTTCACGTTTTGACTTAGCTCTAAACAGTTCTCCTCTTGCTATTGGCTGCTACGTGCTTGGGTTTTTACCTCACAGGCATGCCAGACTCCAGGAAGTTCAGAGGGGACTCAGCAATGAGACTGACCACTGGACTCTTCAAAGTTGATCTGTTAGTTTTCAACAGCATCATTAAAAATAATGACAATTATCTGGTTAGCTTGGTCTCCTTCCCTTCATGGCACACATTTTCCTGTGGGTGAATGCACAAGATCTGGAAAATTTGGTAATCGCTTCTCACTCTAAGCAGTTACCAAACAAAATTCTGCTGCTAGATCTTCATGACTTAAAAATTTTTACATTGCCAAAGATGCAAGATAAGACAACTGCAGTGGTAAAACTACAGGGAAGAAAATTGGCATAGCCTTCTTATCTAATGGAACAAGGCTGAGTTGGACCAAACCTTTGGATATGTTCAGGACAGGATGAAGAGTGGGAAGAGAAGGACTAGGGCATGTTTTAACATTTGGGCTCTGTGGTCTTAGAGGTCTTTTCCAGCCTAAATGATTCTGTTATTCTACGCTGGGAGAGGAAGGTGACCTCGGGTGGCTGAATTTCTCCTTGACCGTTCTCCTGCGCTGTCTGTTGGAGGGCAAACAATCTCCAACACCTCATTCCAGACACACACAAATTTCCCCAAACATCTTCACTGGAAGGCTCAGTCTGCACGAGCACGTGATGTGATGGATTATCAAATCCCTGTCACTGACAGCTGAGTCCCACTCACAGGGAAGACATGAGGTGTTTGCAGACGGGCTGTTCACCCTTTGTTCCTCTAACCCAGCTGCAAAGCCCCAAAGCAAACCCTGCAGGGAAGAAATAACCTTGACTCTCTCCAGAGAACATCAGAGAGTCCTCATGAGTTCCCTTTCCCCTCTTTCTGGTGGTGCTGCAAGCGTCAGCATTAATTGTTTGCTTGCAGCGTTTGAGAAACGCCCATAAAGATCAGCCTATTATCTGGCATATTCTGGATATTCAGAGCCTGTCCATGGACTCTGAGGAACTCTGGCTCCAGTTCTCTCCATGTGGCTTGAAAAAACAGTGCGGGACAGTACCTATTTATCAGGATTATTTGGTCAAGTGTGGAAAGGGAGGTGGGGGAAAAGAAATCAAAGGAAAAGAAAGCATCCGTGTTGTAGTAGGGCTCATTCTTCTGCTTGTGTCTTTGTTTTGAGTTGTATTTCACATGCACTTAAAAAATAGTTAGCTCAACAGGTGAGGCTGGGAAGAAAGATGCCAAGACTTCTCATAGACTGGGGGATTCTGGGACAGTGGTTGGAAATGGGAAGGGCACTGAAGGGGACAGGGGAGGAAGCCCACGCATTTACATCACGATTCTGGCACATTTTCCAAGCAAAAAAGCAAAACCAGCTCAAACACCAAAAAAAAGAGAAACAGAAAGACAAAAAAAAATAAAAAGGAGATGAAAGAGAAGCAAAACGCAGATTTTCTTTCAAATCCTGGGCACGGGGGAAAGAAGAGGGTGGAGAGAAAGCAGAAATGCCTAAATGGGAAGTTGGGAAGGCTTAAGACACCAACATCCTGGTGCTTCCCATTTCCCCTAAGTGTTTCATTCTCAGTGTCTCTGAGGTGTTCAAGTTTTTCTCGAAAAATATATATATATAATATACAGATGAAAAACTCCGTACCAGCAAGAAGAAATAAAATAACAACCATGGAAAACAACCATAACAAACCAAAAACACAGCCCTGAAAACATCGAAAAGAAACAGGGTGAGTCTCAGATTTCCCCTGTGGTGTTCCTCTGACTTCAGTAACAGTGCAGGATCACACCAGTTCATTCTGATACTTTTTTTTTTTTTGTTAAACAGCTTCTTCTTCCTCTCGTGTGCGCATGTCCAGGCAGGATCGCCCATCACTCATAACCACTTCCCTCCAAGCCAGCTCTTTGTCCTTAGACTCCTACCATCCAGCTGTGAGTACAAGGCATGACAATAGGGTCCATATTTATCTTTTGTGGCACTTTGTTTGTCAAAACCTTTGGTTTCTTCCTTTTTTTTTTTTAATTTTTCCCTTTTTTTTTTTTAATTTACGTACTTATAAAAAATATCGTGTTTGTGTTGTTTGCTGTCATTTTCTTACCACTGGCTCCTGGTGGGACTTCCCACTTTCACAGCCATAATCAGTGGATCTGGAACATGCGCCGACGTTACTAAAATGGATCAAAAAAACCATGGCAGAACCAACCAAACCCAAATCATCCCCAATGCGCAGGCCTCTTAAAACTGCTGAGATGTCCATAAGGTGCATGATGAGTCCATCAGCTCAGCAATCCAACAGAAAGCAAGCAGAACCAAAAAAAAGAGGAAGGAACGCACACGCGCACACAGATACACACGCACACGCACAAAATAATCAGAACTGTAATCAAGAGAGAAATGTCTGGGGGTTTAAAACCAAGACGTGTCCCTAAGTTTGCTGTTTCAACGTGAATCTGGTGATTTTCTCCCCACAGACACGTCCAGTTTTGGACTGCTGTTCTTTGAGTGTTTTTGGACTCGCCTACGTGTGTATCTGCTTGGCTGAAGGAAACCCTCCTGCTGACTGACTCCTGCTTGCACCACATCCCCCCTCACACACGTTCAGGATCTGTCACTCCCAAGAGGTTCTGGTTTGATAGCAAGAGACAGGAACAAACCCAAATGAACTCGCTCCATAATCAGTTTACACACCCTGCCTTCACCCCTTCCTCCCTCCAGGTGCAAAGCAGATCCAGGCTGCGGCTCCAAGGATGGGGTCAGTGGGTGTGGCCCAATTCTCCAGCCACTCCTCCATCTGCCAGGGAGATCTGCTCGTGTCTGGGGAGATGAATGCTGACCCAGCTCTTGCCTCCCTGGTGTACAAGGAAGGTTCTCCACACCCCGAGGGTCTCTAACCATGGTGTTATCCAGGCTGGAAGATGTGTGAATGGAACAGCTGAAGGCAGAAGAGATGCAGGAGCTCACTCCCCTTTGGTTGGCCATGAAACAAGTTGAGATGTTGTTCTGGAGAAGCTGAGCAGAGGATGGGACAGGGACAGGGTGATCCCCCACAACTGTCCCATGGTGACAGCGATCCCTGAAGGGATAAGAAGTGCAAAGAGAGATAAAATCCTTCCCAGGCAGCAACTGTGCCTTCAGCAAGGCCTGTTGGTTCCAGAAACGGAGAAGAGGAAAGGCCAGGAGTTGGCACCAAAAGGCAGATGGGCTCACAGCAGTTCAGAGACCCCCAGAAGACAGGCAGTTCGGCTGGGGGTATCTAGGTAGAAGAATTTTTTGCAGTGTTTCATTTGGATTTCCTCCAATATTTCCTTCCAAAATGTGTGGTGACATTTCCTCTCAGGAGTGGCTTGGAAGGAAGGCTTTACCATCAGCCCCATGCACCACCTCACTTCACAGCAAGCGTTTCAGTAACCCCCTGATATTCCACCATGGGAAAACAACAGCTGTGTTCCAGCTGAGGAAACAAAATGGAAAGAAGAGCTTAAAAAAAAAAAAAATCCTTCTGGTTCTTCTTTTGAGGCTGAGCTCTTTGCCTGGAACAAACCGAGGCCTGTGGCTCCTGCTTTCCAAGCTGAGGTGGGAGCGAGGGGGATGATGCTGTGCTGTCCATTGCCAGGAGGAGCAGAACCACCACCACCACTGATGGGACGCCACCGAGCAGAGAGAGCATTTTGCTGCAGTGCTACGACCAACAGGACACGACGGGAAAGACGGAGGGGGACACGCGGCTCTTGGAAAAATAAGAAGAACCATATGAAACACATGGGCAGGGGAGCGTCGGTCTCCCCGTCCCCTCTTGACCCTTTCCCTGCCCCAGGAGAGCAGCTGTCTGCCCAGGCAGGATGAGCCACAGCGGTCCCGCTCTGGATGGAGCTGTGGCATTTTTCGGGGAGCCTCGAGGCTCCTCTCCCAGTGGGTCGCTATCAGGAGATGGAATTGCAATGGCTCTGCAGGAGAGGAGCTGGATTGGCCCTGCCCTCCAGGAGCCCTGCAGGCAGGCTGCCTTCCCCTTTCCCTTGGGGACACTTGAGTAATACTGAGTTCATTTCCATGTCCGCTCCAGAGGCTACAGCCCTCGGAGGGCAGTTAAAGCAGCATGACAGAAGTTACCTCCCAATCTCACCTCTGCAGAGTGAGGATGTGATGCTGGGGGAGGGTTGGTGGGGTTTTTGTGTGTGTTCAATAGTTTTTCTCTAGGGCAAAAGGCAGAGGGGAAGCTGTGAAAAGGAGAGCTCCACCCGAATGTCTTCACGGCCCCAGAGCCAAGATTCCTCTGCAATCTTTTCTTTTAACCCCTGGGGCTCTGTCGCTTTGTCCATAGATTTGGAAAGAGAAGGAAAAGAGAAAGAGAGAGAGGGAGAGAGAGAGAGAGAAGCGCTGTTTGGGTGACTCTGCTTACAGCCCATCAAAACTTGCACTTGGTAAAGATGATGATCTTGAGTGAGGCACGACTTGGTTTATCCCTCCCAGGGTGTCCCTGGCAGGACAGTTCTCAGCTATCTATGCTCATGAGGGTTATGACTTGTTCAAGTTTGTAGGCAAGTTTCTGTTTCCCAGCCTGGTCATCTTGATCGAGGGCTCCGAGAATCTGGAAAAGGAGAGAGGAAGAAGTGATAGGGATTTGGGGTTTTTTTTGTCCCAAAATGACTGAGTCCAGCATCTTAGAGCAGCGGAGGAGGGTTAGCTTTCTCTAAAGTAGGTCCCAGGCTTAGCTTAGATCATGCAAGGCAGGTCAGTCACCAGGGAGGAACTCAGCAGGGAGTTTGGGCTTGATCTGACTCAGTGCAGACTTCTGGACTGCAACCAATCAAATGGATTCTTATCTTGGAGATCAGCTGTTTATAAGCTTTATCCATCACCCGGCCAGGCCACTTGAGATGCTCTAGGGGGTCTTGCATGGCCTTTGAAACACAGAACTATGCTGAACACCTTAAAGTCTGTGTTGGACCATTTTTGGGTGTTTGGGGGTATCTGGAATGACACTGGGCGCAGTCATTAAGCAACTTTTGGCCACATTGGATGTAAAGCTCACGTAGGGCTCCTCTGCAGGGAGTTAACCCCTGACCATCAACTACTTCAAACCAGCTGAGCCTGACTGAACAAGAGTGAGAGACAAAAATAACAGGGATCCAGAAAGAGGAGGGCTGGGGAGACCCAAAATCCCACACTTTCCCTTTCCCAGCCCCAAGCCTTGTTTGTAATTCCTTAAATCCATCACCTCCTAGGTATCAGTGACACACCCTGGGACTGGGTGGGCTGTCCCCTGGTCCCCCAGAAGTGTCCCAGGCTCTCACCTCCTCGCTGTACTTGCCCACGTAGGAGTAGATCTCGGAGAGCGCGCTCATGGTGTTGAACTCGTTCATGTGCATGCGGGACTGCTCGGCCAGGTAGGCGTTCATGTCCTGGTCACTGATTGCTGGCATCTTGGCGATGTCTGAGTAGTACCTGAGGGGCACAAACACAGGTGTTTCTTGAGGGGAGAGAGCAGGAGCTCAAGAGGTTGAAATCCACAAACAGAGAGGAGGAAAAAACACACTTAGTGTTGGGCTTTTTTGGTTCCTCAGTGAAATAACTCCTCATGCTCTTCTTTTACAGCAAGAAAGTGGTCAAAGTGGAAATACCTGAAGCACTAATCCTGAGCACCACCAGATGTGTTGTATTCACCCCAATCTGAGACTGAAGCTCCAAAGACTATCCTGTTAATTTTCCCTGTGCCATCAGAAGTAGAAGCTGGATTGAAGCTGGATCACTTTGTCAGACATTCAAGGGCTTTTAGCCCTGCCCCTATTCCCAGAGAGATCTTGCTGCCAGCTGAGAGCTCAGGATTTCACTCCCATGCACAGAAAAAACCCAAATATTTGTATTTTTCCCAGCACCCTTCTCACCAGCACATCTGCCCCCATTGCTGACATCCCCCGCATTCCCCACTCAGTCCAGTCTGTCCCAACACATCTCCTGCTCAGCATCTCCTTTTTGCCCCATATTTTAATCTGGCCTGATATTTGTGGCAACGGCCTTCAACTCCACTCTGACTGGGAAAAATCTGCTTTTCCTAGGAGTCAACACCATTCCTCTGGAGCTCAGGAGGACTGGAGGTTTATCCATAGGATCCGGATCCCCCGGAGCCATTGCCCAGCAGGCTTCCTCTGCAGAGTGGTGTCTCTTTAAGGAAGTTGCTATTTTTGATGTCCTTCGTCCCCCGGGTAAGGCAGGTCTTGGAGGACAAGGTTTGCAGAAGGTAATCAGTCACTGTCATTCGCAGCTGTGCTCTGCTGTCAACTGGTTAATTAGATGCCATCATTTACATTTTTAATTTCTGCAATTTGACATTTTGTGCACAAGGAAAAAAAAAAGAAGAAGAAGAAGGGAAAAAAAAAAGCTCGTAGCTGCAGCAATCCACAATTTTATAATTAGGAGGCAGAGGGGACGGGGAGCCAAAAGAGCTGACAGGTGTCCGGTGAGCAGCGTGGAGACACCTGCTGAGATGGAGGCTGTTTGCCACTGCAGAGAAATTGGACATTGAAGTGCTGTGTGATCAGGATCCTTGAGGTGGAGGAGTGGGAAAATACTCCCTGTGCAGCTGCTGGTGTCTCCCGTGGAAGACAGAGCAGTGTGAGAGCACGGGGGGAAACCTTTCCACACCAGGAGGTTCCAGTTGTGCTCGGTCTGGTTTTGCACCCTCCACTCCCACCCTGATTTACCGCAATGGGTCAGACTCTGTTGATATCCTGGGTTTGGTGCTGGGATGTTGGTGTAATCCTTGGGACAGGGTGGCACAGGAGGCAGAGGTCCTTCCTGCCTGACTTTTTTCCAGAGCTAAACTCCGTTTCACCATAAAAGCTCACGCAAACCTCATTAATTTTACTGCAACGCCCAGCAGGCACAAAAACATCACTCCCCCTGGAGTCCTGGCGTTTCGTCTTCTGGGCTTAGGACCAGACAGAAATCTCAGTCCGGCTCAGTCCCATGGTCTAAATATTTCTCATTCCCAGTGCTCCAGTGAAAAGTGGTGTGGGTTTGTTTTTCTTTGCACTCTGCCTAACCCTCCGTCCCCAAGTGGACCTGGACAGTTGTCTGTGAGTAAAGTGAGCATCTGGAAACCCCAGGAGGACCTGTCCTGCAGAACTGCCCCCAAGAGAAGACGCTGAGCAGGAGGAATTAACATTTTTAGACCTTTGCCATTCCCAGAAAAACTTAAACAGGTCTTGGCATCACCTGCTGGAGAAAACCAGATGTGTGCTACACAAGGGAGAGCATCAGGAACTGGTGGCATCCATAACATTGCTGAGAAAATAAGGAATCTTAGGGTCAAAAAGCAAGGAATATTATGGTCAAAAAACAAGATGTGCCTTGGCACTGGAAAAAAAACCCTACATCCATGTGCCACCAGCACATTTCACAGACTTGTGGGGAAAACGGGCTGCAAGGCAGTGAAATGCATTGATTTCTGGGCCCTGAAAAGAGAGCAGGTCCTCATGAATATTGGATGGGCACCCTCCTGATGGGTGAAATGAGAAGAGAAGGGAGCCCATCACAGCAAAAAATGAATGAGGTCGGTGGAGGAAATCAGAGGTGCCAGTCTGGCTCTGACAAGCAGTTAAAATTCTCCTTTCTCCTCCCTGAGCTGAGCTGTCACCACGTGGTGGTAGGATAGTGGGTGTAGGGACAGGGTGCTCCCAAAAAGTGGAGCACAGACACACTTATCATCTCCCTCTCCAAGTTTGTCCTGTTTCCTCTCCACCTGGTAGCAACAGACTCTTGAGTCTGTGACTCACAAGGGTTTGAAAGCTCCCCATCCCTTTCCAGCCCTGCAGAGATCATTCCCCAGCAGCACAACACTCCAGTGACTCATCCAAACAAGGAAAAACAGCATGAAATGCTCCCTGGAGCCAAGGACGGGATGCACAAATCTGAGTTTCAAGAGTCAGAGTTTCAAGGCTCTGGCCATGACAGACTCCCAAGCTGTGGTCTCAGTGTTGTGGGGTCACAGGCCGTCACCCACCAAAGTATCCTGGTCTCCTCCAGACTCAGTTCCCTGTCATCACACACCTAAAAGTCATTTCCCATCAAACCGAGGTATTGTGGGAGTGTGCTTTGTGGCAAAAATAAAAGAAGAAGGGGTAAAAACCACGTACCAACACCCCAGTCTAGATGAGCGAGAAGACAGAATATCCTTCCATCCAAACTCTGCCGTGGCCCAGTGACTTATTTATGCAGAAGAGTTTTTAATGAAGCCATCACGGCGCTCTCTAAAGAAATGATGAATGTGTGTATTAAAGCATCCTAGCAGGGAGATGACAACATCCCTGCTGAGTCTTTATTTACCTTTGATTCCAGCCCGGATCCTCAGAGGTACTTAGAGCCTCTCTGCCATTTGCATACCCCTAATGCAAAAAAACCACTGAGAAGCTGTCACCAAACCCCAGAGGCCCTTACATTTCCACTGCTGGAATTTGCAAGGCTGCCTGTGCTGCGTCCATCACCCCTGCAGCTGACAGCTCCCACACCAGAGCTGGGCTGGGAGGCACTGCCAGGGGCAGGGAGGTGCTCTGTCACCTGTGGAGGGCCACGAGGTCTCACCTGAGACAGGGCCAGGTCTTTGGCTCAGCCAGCAGGAGGTTGGGAGCACAAGGCTGAGCCAGATTGCCTCTGAATGAGACAGAAAGGTAGCAAAGCAAAGCAGCAGATTTAGCTTAACCTGCCTCCAAAGGGTCAAGGGTGAGAGTCTGGAGCAGATTTGCTGCTACTTCCGTACTCCAGTTTTGTTTATTTCCAGTGGATCCTTCCGCAGGTGTTTCCAGAAGATCCTTAGATGAATCTCAAAAGATCCAGCCTTATGTGTCTGAGTTTCCCCATATTCACAGAACAGCCTCCATTCTTACCTCAAGGCTCTTCGTCCTCTGAAGCGACAGGAAATTTGGTCATTAGACTTCATAAGCAATTAAAATTATGAGGAACTGGGGTAAACCCATCATTCCAACACTGCAGCTCAGATGGAGCACGTGGGGATAACCAGGCCATGGGATCTGTCCTCGCAAGTATCATGAGCACAGCAGCTCACCCCAGCCTGCCTTGACTCAGAGAGAGAGCCCAGGGGACCATCCACGGCCACTGATGGATGGAGAAGGATTCGGGATGTACCAGGATCTAGCTGGTACTCTCATACTGAAAGAATAATTATTCTTGTTCCTCCCAACCTCATCTTTCCCTGGGTTGCCTTTGTTTTGTTTTGTTTTGTAATGTTTTGTTTCATTTTGTTTTCCCAAGGAAAGTGACACAACAGTGACCTGGGAATCCATCACAGTGACCTGGGAATACATTTTGTCCTCTGTTTATCCAGGGATAAATGTTCTTTCCCTCGGTACCACCAGGGAAAGGCTCCTTAGTGGAGCTGTTTCACAAGAATGACTGTGCCTGCTGCCGCTCAGTAACTCATTAACTCATCAAAAGAGAAGAGAAAAGCCACGTTGCCAGTGCTTCCTCCCCAGCCTGAAATTTCCCAGCACAGCCCATGGTTTAGGCAGCTTAGCATGGAGCTAATTGCCTTCCAAAAGATCTTTTTGTCATGGCTGTTGTTTGTCGCTGGGATGGGACTGCGCTCATTAATAATCATTTAAGCATATGAAAAGCTTGTAACAAATCCATGTGCTGCAGACGGCAGACGCAATTACAGCAATAACATAATTAGGGTTATGCAATAGCCGGCTGCACCCAGACCACTGAAGGAGGGAGAGGTGCCTGAGAGGGAGATGGGGGAGAGTTCCAGCAGGGAAGGCTGATGGAAAGCTCAGGGACAACCAGCTCTTTTACGGGAGGCAGCGAAGCACTGCAAGGACGTGCTGTCAGTCCTTGCACAGACACGGAATGGCAGCTTGAGTTTCCTGGGACGCATCTGAGCTGCTGGGGAGGCACTGGAATAGCTTGCCCAGGGATATCGGGGATGCCCCATCCCTGGAATTGTTCAAGGCCAGGTTGGACGGGGCTTGGAGCAACCTGGGATCATGGAAGGTGTCCCTGCCCATGGCAGGGGGTGGAATGAGACGAGCTTTAATGTCCTTCCAACCCAAACGGTTTGAGGGAACAATTCTCTCTGTGTGTGCAAGCCCCAGGCAGGGCAATGCTTTTATTTTGCCTGCGCATGGCTTTTCCTGCTGCTTCTGCCCTCAGAATAAACAGTGGAGGGGTGATGGCCAGCACGGGTTCCATGGCTGAAGAGTGAATTGGTGCACAGGCCTCCCTGGGAGAGGAGATCACCCAGCTCTGCACCTCAGCTCAGTGCAGAGGATGTGTGGGGCTGCACCCTCCACATATGGACACATTTTCCTCTTGCCTGCTGAAAGCTGCACCGTGTCAGAACAGCTCGTTACCGCGATGAGAAAACACTGGGGTTCTTTTTCGAGATGAAAAGTGAAGAAAGACAAGTGAGCCATCGTCAGATACACCAAAAGCTGCCCCAGAGAGGCAGGGAATGAGCTGTACCCCCTGGCCGGGAGATGCCTGAGCTTTAATTACAGCCAGGGAGATTTTGGCTGCCCAGCAGGGAAAACACTCTGATGGGAAGGACAGGGAAGCACTGGAATGGATTGCCTGAGGACAGCAGAGGCTCTGTTGTTGGAGGCCTTTAAGAAAGGGGTAGACAAGCATCTGTCAGGAAGGCTTTAGAGAGAGCTGATCCTGCCCTGAGGCAGGAGATGGTCGGGCTGACCTCCTGAGGCCGCTTCCAGCACTGTTTTTTATTATCTCCACTGACAACACCCCCTGCCTTGACCCTTGGTGTGTTACTTCTTGAGCCTTCTTTCTGGCAGAGAGAGAGGGGGCACAGAAAACTCATTTTTTAAAGTAGAGCCAGGATTTGCACCTGTCATGTGATGCTATTGTTTAAAGCCCTTGGAGTTTCTCCTTAAAACCTCAATAACTCACAAAGTTAGGGTACATGCAGCTTTTTATTGTATTAAAACAGCTCAGCTTGTCTTTCTTTCTAAAGTTATCTGTGAAGTGGCCAACAGTGCTGCACAGGTAGAGATTTCCCAGTGACTTGAGAGCCCTGGAACCCCAAGCTGACACACTGGGCAGGTGAAATCCCACATGGGTACAGTCTGTCTGTTTTGTGCACTCCAAACCCTCTCAAAGCACTTCCAAACAAGATCTAGACCTTGGCATCTAAAGGCTAATGGGATGCAAATCATAGTTGCTTCATGAATCATCGAATCAGAATGGTTTGGGTCGGAAGGGAGCTTAAAGCTCATCCAGTGCCACCCCCTGCCATGGGCAGGGACACCTCCCACTATCCCAGGCTGCTCCAAGCCCTGTCCAGCCTGGCTTTGGACACTTCCAGGGATCCAGGGGCAGCCACAGCTGCTCTGGGCACCCCGTGCCAGGGCCTTCCTACCTTCTGAGTAAACAATGTCTTCCAAACATCTCACCTAAATCTCTTCCTTTTAGTTTTACATTTTTCCCCCTCATCCTATAACTTTCCGCTTGTGCATGGAAAAACACGGATGAGATCGCGGCCCCCGGGTTTGGGTAGCAGCAGCTTTGTTAGGCAGTGTTTGCACCCAGGCTAACACAACAAAATGCAAGTGTTACAATTCTGAATCCCACATATCAGATCACTTTAAGCTTCTTTCGATCCTGAACCTGGCAAGCCTGTTTTGAATGGTCTTCATTGGATGGATGACTCCTAGGTTTAGAACACTTCTGATGTCTCCATTGACTTTAAGTTTTAATTTGAGGGCCTATTTCCAATGCACAATAAGCAGCCAAAAGGAGACCGAGTTCCTGCAGGGACGAGGAAAAAAAAAGAGCACCAGATCCTCTCCTTGCAGCCCTGCAGGTGTTTTGGGCACCAGTGTGAAATGGAAAAATTCTTTGGCTTCTGCTTTTTGTGCTCTGCCCCTTTTCAGCCTCCCACATCCCCACGTCCGTCCGTGCCAGGCTTGGTAGGGAAACATCATATTGATTGTGATGCAGGCAATTAAATGGTGTTAATGAAGTTCAAACAAGTGTTATCATAAGCTTGGCAGCATGGAGAGAAATGAAAGGTCAGCCACAGCCCTTTGTCATCTTTTCAGTGTGGTGCTGAATGCTAATGAGACAGTCCCAATTAGAACAGGCTCCCCTTTGTATTGCTTGGGGATTGCATCAAATGCTCCCAAGTTCTCCAGATTTCCAGGCTCAAAGGGGACATTTGAAGTAAACTTGAAAAGATGCAGATCTGAAGCTGCTCTAATGTAAATTCAGCAGAGCCTATGGAGTTTTGCTAACTGAAGTCAGATGAGATTCTGCCCTACCGTTCCCATTCTTTTCCCCTCCTTCTCTTTTTTTTTCCATTGCCTCATATAATGATAATTGAAAAGCCTCCACTTTGTTTTAGAACTACAGCCTGACTCTTCGTGGCTTCAACAAAAGCCAAATAGCCTGTCCCAGTTTCCTGGGTTAATTGTCTTGCCTCATCAGGCCTCGTGTTCTGCAGCAGGAAATCCAAGATGTGGCTGCACCGGGACACTTTTTAACCACGTGTCTCCCTCTCTGAGTGTATCATTTGAACAGCGAACCCGTTTTTTTCCCAAAAGCCAGAATTTCTCAGCTGGATTGTTTCAGCAGGCAGAGTCCACCTCTGCTTCCAATAATGTTATGAAAGGACTATCATAAAATCGCAGAATAGTTTGGGTTGGAAGGGACATTTAAAGGTCATCTAGTCCAACCCCCCTGCAATGAGCATGGAACATCTTCAACTAAATTTAAGTGATGCACAATAATTTTTTTGTTGCTGTTGTCAGCAAATCCATTATCTTGAATAATTACAGAGATGGGCACTAAGACAACCAGCCTCTCAAAATGTCAAGGAAGATCTCAATTTCTTATATAGTTTTCTATTAAGTCGACATAAAATTGCAAAAATTGGTAAATTTTAAATTTTTTTTAATTAGTCATTGCCATGCATCCTCATTCTGAAGGCAGCACTTGACTCATCACAAACAAGTAACTGAAAACATGAGAAAAGCCCACTCTAAAACATGAGCCAAACAAACAAATAAAACCAGTGAGGGCTCCTGACAGTCTTGCTGGTGAAATCTTTTGGAATCAAATTTCCAGTTGAGCACCCTGTGGAGGTAGACCGCTGGTCAGGCCAGAAGCTGTAACTATTCCCTTCCCAAGGCACACTCCCAGGTGGAAAACCGAAGAATTGGCGGGAAGTCCTTTCATCCCTGCCTCCTTCTCACACCAAGGTCATTCGCTGCTCTGAGTTTTGTGAGTCCTAAAGGCTCCACACCAAGGAACCAGAGGTTTCAAAGGGATGGCTTGGAGTAACCCAGCTCAGCTCCACTTCCAGACCTCTAAATCCAGGCACGTTTTAATCCAGAGTGCCTCAAGTTGGGTGCAATCTACCAGCGCCTAATTACCCTCTTAGAGTTTCCTCTTCGTCAAAGAAGTTCGTTTGATTTCAGGTTCTTCTGATTTACTCAACCACTTCTTAAACTGCCTGACTTTTTATCTCGTGATTCACTCTTTGAAGAAGTCTAGTGGTCTTGAAGGATGCCATCTCCAGCTGATGCTGACTACAGAAATAGCTCAAACCAGCACTGGAAGCCTTTGGATTTGGAATAACTCCCTCAAAGCACAATCGCAGAAGGGAGAAAAGGAATTCATTAGCTCGGGGTGGAACGCAAATTATATTTTATTCATCCCTGATAGGTTTTTTCTTTCATCTCCCACAGCACCCAGGTGCCACTGCCTTGAGTCAGTGGAACTGACACACAAAAATAAAAGCAGGGAAGAAGCTCTAACCATATTCCAAAACCTGCAGCCTCCCCTTGGGCTTCAGTTCAAGTTGTCAGACATCAGTGCAGATAACAACCCAGCACATGCTGGGGACAGGAATCCAGGGCTGTTTACAAGCAGCAGGAGGTGTTATGTACCTCGTTTGCAAACCCAGTTGTTTGGGAAAACTTCCAAGGAAATGCAGCACCTATAGCTGCAGATCACTGGGCACCAGGATTTAGCTCCAAAAAGTTGTGAAGTGAAATCAATACTGGAAATCATAAAATGGAAACTGCAGCCTTTTGTTTATCAAGAGGGACAAAATAAAGGTGATTGTTGCTTAAGGAAATATCCCATTCTCCACTTAAATACCTCGGTTTGTCACTCAAATATAGCATCTCCCAGGATAAAATCAACCAAGTTGATTGGAACCAGAGAGAAAACGAATTATTTGTCCACAGGAACCACCCACCCACCCACACAGAGTGCTGCTAAAGCATCACTAGAGAATGACACTTTGGGTCACTGTTGGTACAAACTTGATTTCTAAATGGAACCTCCAACACTTCCTTCCCATTATCCAGGTCAATCCAGCAATCAGCCTCAATCCATACTAAGAAACTTGGACACGGTACCAAAAGTAGGTCATAATTAGGCAAGGTAGCTCGTAAGAGCCTTGCAGGTTGCCTAGAAACGACATTTGCTGAAGTGTTTAACCGCATCTAAAAATAATTGTCCAGACAAATCACAGACCAATGGGAGAATTGTTGGAAAAAAATGTTGCCTCACGCCGAGTAGGGGACGGAGCTGTTTGATCAGCCACACTCCTTTCACGAGATGAGAGAAAATCACCCTCAGCAAACTCAATACAGGGATTTGTAGTGAAGTGTGAGGCGTCTGCAGCAGCAGAGGCCTTGTACAACCTGCATGACACGGTATCAATTTTAGGCCATGCCTGGGAAGTCATCCAGAGAAATCTCTGCTGAAAGCTGGATGCAGTGCACAGGAATGATCTGTAGGATAAACCCGCCTTTGTATTTACAGAGCAGCAACCGTTCCCCATCTGTGCAGTTCCCAAACCTGTCAATAACGCCAGGCAAGTGCAGAATATTGGAAAGCAAAGCACAGCTCCTGCTGGATGAAGAGCAGGATGTGCAGTTTGCTTGTCCTGGGGGAAACCCTACGGAAACTGAAGCCCCAGCATGCTGCAGGAATAGTTGCTTTGGTTGTATTCCCTGTGGGGCAGCTTTGCCAGGCACTGACCCTCGGTACAGCAGATTGAAGTACAGCCACAGGTCTTGGACAAAACACTTGGGAAGACCCCTGACCTGACAGAAAATACCTGCAGAGCTTCAGTCAGCAGCCTGTCAGTCACTGGCACCTCATTCAAAGCACAGAAGAGCCCCCAAGGGAAGTTACCAGGGGATAATTATAAATCCCTTGAGATCTAGGCAGTGTGGGGACAGCCACAACGATGCTGAGAGCAGCAGACCACTTCTGGCCTGTGTGGAAAGGCTGAGAAGCCCGTGTGCTTCCCAGGGCTCACATGCATCACCTCCCCTTCCTTCCTCCCTCTGCCACTTCTCAACAGTTTCTCCTCGACAGAAACAGTGATGGCAAAAACCTCCAGCTCCCACCATTAATTAAATTTCCATCTCTGCCGCAAGGCACGAGGGAACAAAAGGCTAACGTGGAGATTTCCACTCAGCAAAAGCCAAAGACAAAAAAGCCCTGGAGGCAGTTTCCAAAAGCAACAGTGATGCTGCCTCCTACCTCCATCCACAAAGGAGGGCCTCGTTGTGTCCCTTTATGTCATCCCACGGCTAAAACTCACCTTTCCACCCAGTTCTTGTAGCTGGGGATGTCCTTGGCGTAGAGGAGCTTGTTGGAGGGGGAGTCTTTGCCCAGCCGGTGCTCTGAGGTGGAACAGGAGTCCATGAAGGTCTGAGCCACCACGGACAGGCAGGCGTCTGTGATGCTGTTTTTGTGGATGTCGAAGACGAACTGTGGGTTCTTGATCATGTTAACCCAGAACCGCAAGGGGAGGCTGCAGGAGGGGTGGGAGAGGGGACACGGTCAGTGCACAGCTCACAGGCTTTGCTGTGTGACATCACAGCAGCAAACGGTGGGTGGAAATCAAAGATGGCAGTGTGGACATGAAGATTCTGGGATAAACTCTGGTCTACAATGAGTTCCTCCCCTACAAAGTCTAGGGACGGCAGTGAGGTCACTTTTTGTCCCTGTTATCCTCACAAGGCAGATTTGGTTGGTCTCAAAGTCAAGACAATCTTGTTGAAGGTGCCCATAAATTAGTGGGAGTATAATTTAGGTAATGAAAAAGATTCTGGATCTCTCTGTGTTAAGTTGCAATGGAAAGTTGACCCTGTTGGTTTCTCCATCAGATAAGGACAGGCATTGAACCCACAGAAATTATTATGGGATAGGATATAAAGCACTGGAATAGGCTGTCCAGAGAAATGTTGGATGGCCCATCCCTGGAAGTGTCCAAGGCCGGGCTGGGTGGGGCTTGGAGCAACCTGGGCTAGTGGGAGGTGTCCCTGCCCATGGCAGGGGGTGGCACTGGAGGAGATTTAAGGTCCCTTCCAACCCAAACCATTCTATGCATTTCTCATTGAGGGACTTGGCTTTTAGCCCTCATAGCAATCCCTTGGGAAGAGAGGTAGGTAGAGCTCCCAGTTGGAGACTGGGAATGCTCATGGCACACCCTGTGTGTGCTGGGACACCACGTCCTGTCACTCTCCACTGCTCCAGCCCAAGCCTGCACATGATCCCAGCACCCTGGGCAGGAAGCAGTTGCTACACGACAGGGAAAGCCCCTTTGCCTCAAAGAAAAAAAAAAAAAAAGGGGAACTGGGAAACAAGTATCACAGCCTTTGATATGGAAATATATCTGCCTTAACCAAGGAAATGCTATTCCAGTTGCAATCCAAAGCCCTTTTCCCCCTTTTTCCCCAAAGAGCAGCTCATTTGTATGAGATGCCCCCAGGTACCTTGTATGAGATACCTCCAGCCTTTGCCTCAAGCCTTTTTGTCAGGGCAAATGCATCGCAGTGATCATGGCCCAGGAGCTGGGATGTGTCACGGAGCACAGAGCCCAGCTCCTGTCTCTCTCTCTCAGGCAGATTGTTAAGTCTACCCTCACTCTCTGCATCTTCCAGCTTAGCAAATTCTCCTGATACTCAGGATAAACTCACCAGTTCCTCCTCATTTGCTCACTGTGTTCACAGCACTGTAAAAAATTCATCTCCGAGCCTGATAGATTTTGGGCAACAACCTTCCTGACAGGGGGTTGACACCGTGTTTCCCTAAACCTCTGTGTGTTCTCCTGAGCCAAAATCACAGAACAAATGTAAGCAAAGCCCCACAGAGAGAATCCTGTCAGCCAGGTTCAGGAGAAGAGGGAGATGCTGGAGACCATAGAATTATAGAGTGCTTTGGGTGGGAAGAGACCTTAAAGATCACCCAGTTCCACCACCCTTGCTGTAGGGACACCTTCCACTGTTCCAGGTTGCTCCAAGCCCCGTCCAACCTGGACTTGAACAGTCCAAGGGTGGGGCAGCCACAGCTTCTCTGAACAACCCGTGCCAGGGCTTCAGGGAAGAATAAATAAAAAATGGCCAGGAGACATGGTGAAGCTGTGGGACTTTAGGCTGGGAATGGAGAACCATCCCTTGGGGGATGAGGTGGATGAGTGAACCTTGCAGAAGTCCTTGTGCAGATGTTCGGATGGCAGACACAGCCACGGTGAGGAGGAGCAGAGTGCGTGTTTGTGTGCCTCGAGTGTGCCTGGGTGTGGGGAGGGGATGGGGGACAGTGTCCCCGGCTGGGAATAACGAAGCCCTGAGATGTGACTTCGAGTTAATTTGATCTGATTGAACAGATTTCTTCGCACTGCCCCTTCTCCCCGCAAACACACACACTCTGCCTTCCCCCCTCCCCCCCTTAAATAAACCTCCTGCTCATTTAGGCTGAGTGGCTGCAATCAGCCTTAGATTAGTGCCGCAGATAATGTTAATAATATGCTAATGTTTCATTAGTTGAAAGCCTCTTTGGTGCATGGGGTTTCTTTTTTTATGTCACCGCACTGTGACGATCTGCCATCAGCATGGCTGGGAAAAGGAAAAGATGCATGAGCTGGGAGCCCCATGGCTCTCCTCTGCTGTTCCTTTTATAGTCCCTGTGTTTGCACAGGAGAAGGGGAGGGAGCCATTCCCCAGGGAGCTCTTTCCAGCCGGGAGACTCAGCAGAGAGGAGGTTTTTCTGCACCGATCCTGGCTTTTCCCGCTGTCCCGCTGCAGGTATGAGGAGGAGCTGGCAGCTGGAGCAGGGGGCTGATGTCACGCTTTGCCACTGATGTCACCTTTTGTCACTCGCTCCAAAGGAGACTCGCAGCCAGCTCCAGACCCTTTCAATACTTCATACCATTGGAGATGCTCTCCTGGCCTCCAGCTGCCACCCAGCAGGGTACAAGTCTCCTATGGGTGCTCCACATCCTCTGAGGATGTCGTGGATACCTTAAAATTCTCAGCTGGCCTGAGATACCTCTGTGTGGGCAAACAAATGGAGCTGGGAAGTAAAACACCCAGTGTAGATGAAGCCAGTGGTGTTGAATCCTCTCACATGCCTCCCTAGATATTCCTTTGTGATCCTGAGCACTGCAGCAATTAAAAACTTCATTTTTCCTCATCAAATCCTTCAAAAATCTGTCCATTTCCATGTAATACAGGGCAAATGGGGACCTGTTTAGCAAAAGTGCTCCATCCCTGGCAAAATCCTTTATATTCTGGGATTTTCTGACTTCCCCATTACCTTGGGAAGACTGAGCCTGGTGCTTCAAATCCCATGCCAGGGTCCTCAGCTCCCCTACGTCCCTCTGCTCTCCTTCCAGCCCAGTAGCTGGTGCTGGACTGTACTGGGCTGTCTCACCCACTCACTCACTCACCAGTTGCTCTTCCAGGTGTGCCGCACATGGGGGTCGTGGATGTTGTGCTTGTCTGCCTGCTCATCCAGGAAATCAAACATGTACTTGATGGCCAGCGGGAGGGCACTGCCACGGTGAGCAGTGCTGAAGATGGTCTCAAACAGGTCATCCACGAACTTCTGGAGGGTGCCCTGGTGGGAGTAGGAAGGAAGGAAAGAAGAGCATGAGGTAACAGGTGGGGAGAGGGTGTTGAATTTTGGTACCCCACTGAAAACAGCAATGTCTGTGGATCAGAGCCAGGTGTGACTGAGAAGTGGGGGCCATCTAATATCAGTTAAACGTGACATGACCTGGGAATTTCAATACAGGTGTCTTTAAGCTGGAATGTTTATTGTCACAAGGACCGCTACACCTCATTTCCACACAGATTCCTCTCTCTGCATCCCATCCTCAATGCTCTAGCGCATCCATGAGACAAAACCCAGCCTTTTTCTAGGCTGGCTTTCACCCAGGGCCATCTTTTAAGGTGGGAAGAGAAGTCAGCTGGCTGTAGAGCACAGCAGAAGGTGTCCTGGACACAAATAGGACAAGAGAACCTAGAGAGGGGCAATGGTTAGTGTGTGACCAGTGTCATAAATAACACAAATTTTGTCTTCATTCCCAAGAGGTCTCCTCATTTTTTACTCCCCACTGGCAGGACAAGCCCAGATCAAGGGCTTGGAGAGTCACCCTTGCGAGGACAGTTGACTTTTAGCAGGAAGGAGAGGAGCTGGAATATCTGAGGGTGACCAGGCTTGGAGAAGGGAACAGCTGAGGAGTTCTAGGCTGGGTTTGGGGTGGAACCAGGCAGGGCACATTTCCTCTGTCACCAGAGCTTCACAGGCTCTGGTGTGAACAAACCATACAGCTGCTAAAATAACCAAAAATCAATTGAATCTCCAACAAACATTCCCTGGTAGGAAAAAATTTCCTTTTCTGAAAGATAAAACTCTGCCCCTTCTCTGAAGACCTAGGGAAGAAATGTCTCCTTCCTGGAAACAAAGCCCCAGGTTCCACCAGAGTGGCTCAAGTTTACCCAGAGCTAACAAACACTTAATTAGAAAGCTGGCGTCTCTGGCTGATTCACCACTCGATTTATTCTTCGGGAAACAAACAGAGGCACCTTTTGCTTGTGTGAACTCCTGTGGGGTGAGCAAAGCCCTGCAGCATGTCTGACTCAGAAAGGGCTCTGGAGGGGAAATCCTCTTGGTCTGACATGGAAGAGCTGCCCCCGGGTTCAGTTCCTGGAGGGAATTAGTTCTCTACATGCTCACCCTCACAAACGCCAGGAAAACCTCTGAGGCTTTTAGGCAAGAGGCTCTTAGGTATCAGAGGTCAGGGATTTACCAGAATAAAAATCATTGTCAGTTTAACAGAGTATTCCTGGGGATTGTATTACAGCAACTGTTCTCTCCTTCCCTCCCACAAATGGTCACAATGAGAAAAGAAAATTGTTTGGCCCAAGAGAGGAAACAATAAAACCCCCAATGTTCCTACTTTTTCCGTCACTGTGCAGGTTTTGCAGCTGCTTTTCTGTCATCTCCATTAAAAAAAAAAAAAACAAACAAACCAAAAAAAACCCCACCAAAAATATGGAACAAATCAACAAAAAACCCGACCCAAGTGTTGGGTTTGTGACCCAGAACAGAAAGCAAAAGCAGCTCAGTGGTGGGGTAGGGGCCGTATCCCCAGACAACATAAATCAGCACCAGTCCAGTGCTTGCTGGTCTGCACCAGCTGGGGCCTGAGCCCCGGGGAGCAGCATTTCCTTTTCACGTTGCGTGATCCATAAAAGCCTCCTGATGCCAGGGAATGGGGCATGGACCAGGGGCTAAAGACAAAGCCACTTCACCTCCAAATCCCTCTGCAGCTCAGGCAGCCTGGGTGAGGCCGCAGGGAGAGCCAGACATCAGAGGGAAAATGAGCTGAGGAATAAACGTGCAGGTAAATGTGGAAGGTAGGACTTAAACAAGTGATGGAAATGTGTCTGATGGGCAAACTCAGGCAGCACTTGCACCGACACATGGAATTGTGTTTGTGCCTATTAACACCCTGACAAAAAATGATAAAAGTCAAAGTTATGGATGTGTTTGGAGACTCGGGTCTGCTCTGTCCCCACTTGATTCAATCTGTATTTTCTCTCTGGAGATCCTGAGTTTTCATGTTTCACTGTTAGGTCAGTGTAACCCCCTCCAAGTCATCAGCCCAAGAGTCTTCACCGGCCCAGGGGAAAGGTAGAGAAGGATTTGTACCACAAAACTCAGGATTTTGTGGTATAGGAGCCCATTTCAGACTGGAGGCCTGACACATCCTTGGAACCTGCTCTGAGCAGCTGCCCCGGCTCTTCACTTGCTCAGTTTTGGTACAAATTACAAACCAGTGTAATCGACAACTCCAGCACCTCCCACTGTGCTTTTCCCACCAATCTCACGGCCCTGGATTGTTATTCCTTGTTGCTTTTCCAGTGTCCCTTTTTTGACTCTGCTTTCAAAGCTCAAGCTCCTTCCCTACATGCATGGAGCTTTCCTCTTGCTCCATTTTCCTTCTGCTCATCTCTCTTTACCCACCTTTGGCATCCTTTGAGTGGCCTCTCATTCCTTGCCGGCAAGAAATTCCACCACAGCGTCAACCCAAACCATTCTCCCCCTGTCCCCCGCCCCCACCACGTACCTTGGTGGCCAATAACCTTGTCAGGTAGATCTCAGAAACCATCTTGCTGCCTCGGTCACCCTCTTTTTGGTCTCCATGCTCATGGTTCTTGACCAGGTGCCACATCTTGACGCCGCTCTCCAGGTCAGGGGTGATCATGGGGGTGCGCGAGCGGAGGCTGTCGGGGCTGCCCGTGTAGCGGATCATGTTTTCTGCAGAGACAGAGATCCAGGGGTCTCCATGTGTCCCAGTAGCTCTTGGGGCTGGGATTTTCAGGGAACAGGCTGGTGACGTGCCACCAAACGCATTTTTCAAAGCGTTTTGTGTGGGTGATTGGCTCAGCAAAGGCAAACGATGTCACCAAGGCAGGTGTGATGTCAGTGCCTACACTATTAAATTAAATGAGGTTCAAACACTGATTTCTAGCTGTGCACAGCCTTTACCTCTTATCATGTTCCCTGGCACGTGGCACTGTCAGCATCAGACACTTCCCAGGGCTGATTCAGGGGATAGCACCAGTTCCTTATGGTGACCAGTTCCTTATGTGACTGGTTTTCCCCATATTTTTATCCATGCCCTGCCGTGCTGCTTGACATAAAAATATTGATGTCTCCAATGTGATCTCTTATTTAGCTCCTCATCCCCAGATTTAGACGGAGCTGCCTCCCCTCCCTCCCTTGGCATCAAAGCAGACAAATAATTCCTGCCCAGCCATCCTCCACACTCCCTGCTCCAAAACCTTGTTTTGACACAAATCAGCCAGAATCTCAGGTGGATTCCCCCACAAATTTCCTCTCCAAGAATACTTTTAGCCTCCAAATTTTACCTCTCTTTGCCTCTGAGTGATGGCACAAGGCATTCCCCTCTCCCTGACCTTCCAGCAATGTTTCCTTTTCCAACCATAATTATCAGAAGTGTTGCACCTTTCCGTAGCAAGATCTGAATCAGCCTCATTAATGCATTACCAATCTCTACATATTAATTATCAGATGGAATATCCTTTTTCTCTCTGGATGCCGTTTTCTTAATTGCAATTAACAATCACTTTTTGACCCACCACATCTTCTCCTCCCCCTGCCTCCTTCCCCATTCCCTCCCCCAGAAAAAATCAAATGGCAAAAGAATTAAAGAAATCCAACAGAAATTAACCCCCCTCAAGTCTTCCTTTCCAAAGGTCACTGTGTCTTTCAGTAATTGCATCAACATGGCAAAGAGGATGAATATTAATAAAGCCTCATGGATCATTTATGTCCTTGGAGAAAGTGAAAGGGGGCACCTCTGGACATTGAGTAACTGCACTTTCCCTTAAGATAAAGGGAGTTAGAAGGATTGGAGATGCCTTCATAAATTAAAAATATTAATAAAGTGATATGACAGCGGCATTCAGGTTGGAGGCGGGGTTGCAGCACTCTGGTTGTGCATTAGGGATGTTTTGCTTTGCTGTCCAGCCTCACCTTAGTGAGGCACGGCCTGGGCTGCAATTCTAGTGCAGGGGAGGAAGGTGTGGGAGGGCGTGGGTGACACTCAGGAGGTCCCTGCTGGTCTCTGCAGAGGAGTTTCCACCTGGTGTCCCTTTCACAGCTGTGCCACTCTTGGCTGCCTCATGGGGACAGTGGGAACAACAATCCACTGCTTCGAGATCTGCTGATAAAGACCTCGAACTCTAAGAGTGACCGCCAGTGATCTAAGAGGGAGGCAGTTAATTTTACAGGCTCCTCCTTCAATTAAGGAGGGAGGAGAACTTCCCAAGAGCAATCCAACCACTTGGATCAACAGCCTGAACAAGATGCCAGAGTTTTAGATGGCTAAATCCTCCCCTCCTGCCTCATTCCATCAACTAATCATCTGCCCATCAGTCTCCCTGCTAGTGCTCAGACTCTTGAGACCACTGTGATGTTTGGGATGTCTTCCCAGTGCTCTCCCAGTCCACCCCAGTACACAAACCCTTACCATACTTGCTGGCTGACGTCCGGGACACTGTGGAGTTGTTGACTGCATTGTAGGCAGTGACTTGCTTGGAGACCAGAGCTACCACAGATCCATCTGGAACCTGCAGAAAAAAAAAAAAGGACTTGGTCAATAAACTCCTGAAAAGTGACTGAGGACCATGCCCCGGGCAGCAGGAGCTGCAAACCAGTGTCACTGTAGGCAGGGCACAGTTTGCCCTCAAAGCTTCAATTTCTTTCTTCAGTGAGTTGATCTAGTAATAAAAAAGAGACAAAATCTGCTGCTACACAGCCAGAATCCTGCACTTGGACAAAGGGACAACTGGTGACAAACAGATTCTGCTCCATCCAGGCCCTGGTTCAAAGCCCAGTGACGACAATGTGAGTCACAGAGCCATTTAGGTTGCAAAAGGCCTTAAAGATCATGGAGTTCAACCATTAACTCTGCACCACTGTGTTCACCACTAAACCATGTCCCCAAGGGCCATATCCAGAGGCCTTTTGAACACTTTCAGAGATGGTTTTTGCATTAACCTCAGTAAATCTAACAGTAGGTTCATCCTGGAGAAGCTCTTAGGCAGAGCAGGAGCATGAGAATAATAAAATCATCGGAGATACTTCAAGCAGGCTTGGCTGTCCCATTAGGATGATAAAACCGACGTGAAACGTTCCATTCCTTCCTCCTGGATTGCAGGGGATATCTGGGTGCCTGGTTCAAAAATTCCTGTCCACATTTTCCACTTTGATCCTGTCCACCTCTCACCCTTCCATGTGACAAATGCACTGCTGGACTGAAGGGACCGCCACAGCTTCTTCCTCTTTGTGGCATCAGAGGGTCCGAGATGTGGAAAAAGCAGCAGGTTTGGAGTGGCTGATGTCCAGGATATCACGGGACAGTGTTTTTAGGGACCACAGGGCTTTTTTAAAGGAGCCAAACTTCCCATGTCTACAACAAGGCAAATCATGTGGGTCCTGTATCAGAAATGTTAACAAGCCAGTGGCTCAAAAGAGCCATATCAGGAACATCTGTGATAAATAAGACATCATAAAAAGGAGATGGGTAAAAAAAAAACCCTGCTAACAACATCTAGCTCTTGTCTGTGTAATAATAATAATAATAATTAGCACTTGCATGGAGTTTTTCATCTTCAAAGCACTGCAGAGGCTAATTAAATAGCCCCTCGGCTACCACAGAAGGCAATTATTGGCTCTTTGTAGTTTTAGCCCCACACCACAGATGGGGAAACTGAGGCAAAGGGAATCTCAGTGTCTGTCCCAGCATGCTCCGTGTCAGCCTTCAGGACAGCCAGGAAAATGATGTTTCCTGAGGACCTGGCCCAGCTCATCATACACCTGGGAGCTCGTTGCCTGAAGCAAAAAAAAAGCATGGAAAAAGTACAGAGAGGGAAGAAAACTATGCCTGGTTTGTTGATGAAATAAAGCAGGAAACGTCCTTGCTCTGTCTGAAAAAAAAAATCAAAATCAGCCAGAAATGCTTCAGTCAGTCTGAAGTAAAAAGTTTTGTTTCCTTTTCAAATTATTGCTTGCTGCCTCCTCAGCTGAGCCCTTAAGTGACAAGAGAAAATAATCTTGTTATGAAACAGAGATTGCTGAGGTGTGATGGAGGAAATGACAAAATTGTCAATGTCGGATTAAATTTAATGAGGTCTTTTTTTTTTGTTGGGTTTGTTTTCCAAGGGAAAAGTTTTGACCAAAACTCCATTTTTTTTCTTCAAATCTACCACTTGTGTAAGACATTTTCAGACCTCTTTAGCCCTCTCTCACGTACTTCCAGGGATGAAGGGAAGCAGAGCAGGTCCCTTGGACCAGGACACGGATTGGAAACAAGGGCTCCTTGCAATGACAGCTCCACGGCACCGTGGTCTCTGGCCGTGATGTATCCACCTCCTTTTTCCAGCCACTAAGCCTCCCTCTCTCCATTTTTCTCTCTTCCTTCCTTCTGAACTCCGCTTGCATTAAAAGGCCACGGATACATTGGAAAAAGGGGCATGGAAGGCCTTGGGCTTGTTTGTCTACATGAGAAATGTTAGCTCATGTTGTCCTCATCTCCTCTTCACCACCTTTACTCACCAGGGATGTCCTTGGAGAGAGAAAGAAGATTTTTTTTTTCTTCTACCTTTGGCTTCCTCTCTAGCCTTTTTCAGGATAAGTGGGACAAGGACAGTGGGACAGGAGGGATGTGCTCAGCATGGGGGCTCTGCCCAGTTGTTGCCCACTCAACCAATCTTCACCTCTGCATCTTAGAATGATAAAATCCCAGAATTATGAAGCTTTGGAAAGACCTTTAAGATCATCAAGCCCATCTGTTCACCCAGCACTGCCAAGGCCACCACTAACCCATGTCCCCAAGTGTCACATCCGCATGGTTTTTGAACGCCTCCAGGAGTGCTGATTCCACCACTTCCCTGGGCGAGAGAATAATGTTTTGCTTTTTATTTTGTCAGAAAGAAGATCTAACTCCTACCCACCCTCTCCCACAGTCACCTGGTAGTGTGCCAGCGTGTTGAGTCTCTTCCAGTCGTTCTCTATCTTGGTGGTGATGTCCTCATCCTGAAGGATCATCCTCGCCCCGCTCGCCTGCCGCCACTCTGCAAGGAGAACGGGGACAAGTGAGACAGGGACGGAGCCCTGCAAGGCCTGTACCCATGTAGGAGCTGGGGTGGGTTGGACGGTCGGGATGGATGGAGACGAGAGATCTCTGCAGTCAGGTCTGGGAGCGTGCGGTTTATTGCAAAGGGCGTGGGTGCAGGGCCCTGCTTGGGGCTGCCAGCCCAGCTCGGAGCAGGCCCCAAAGAGCACGAGTGAGAGAGTGCAAGAGAGCAGGAGTGTGAGAGGAAGAGCAAGAACCAGAGCAAGAGCAAGAGCGTGAAGTTCTCATTACAATACAATCTTCTTCTGCACTAAATATTCTAATTTCCACTAACCAATCTAATACAAGATACAAATCCTATAGCATTTACATACAGCCTATAAGAATCATTACATTACAATACTGTGTTATGTTTTAAACCCTAAAAACTGCTGTTTGGAGCCCTTCTGCCAGGTTAGTGGGGTCTGCTCTGACCCTTGGACCTGTCTGCAAGCAGAGGGGATTGTTCCATCAGAGGGGATTACCTTCAGCCGGCCATACCATTGTTTTCCTGTTGTTCAGTAACTAAGGCTTGGTGTCTCAAAGCTTGCCTTCATTTCAATCTCGCTTATAGTTTCCATATTCTCAAAATCTTTTGCCAGGCAATCATATTTATAAGGCTTTCCTGTTTCATCTTCCCCAACATGCCCAGAATCCACGAGGGCACGTGTGTGGGCACATCACTCATCACCCCTACGCCCTGACTGCTCGCAGTGCTTAACTTTTCATTTTCTCACAGTTCTGCTCATGCTCCAACACATTTGTTTCCAAGGCCAGACTGTCCTTGCCTATGTTTGCCATCCCCATGGGACAGGAGCAAATGTCACTTGTTCAGGGCAGAGAAATCCTGGTCCTCTCTCCTTTGGCAGCACAGACAGAGCCTTCAGCAGTGCCTGAGATCCATGTCCCTGCCACTCCCCTGGGCACAGCAGTGCCTGGTTTCGGCACAGAACCCGTGATGGGCTCAGCCCATGCCCACTGGTGCTCCCAAAATGCTTCTTGCATCTCAAATCCACTGAGGGACAGCAGGAAGCCCTCAGGCATAGCGCTGCCTACAGACTTTTGCTTTTTATATATTTTTCATGTATTTGTAGCTCTGTAGACTGCTATTCCATAGTTACACAGCTCCCGGGATTTTTCCTACCCGTCCTCTTAGATTTTAGGATAATAAGCTAAACTTCTGAAATTCCTGAAACACTCTTTAGTCTTATTTTCAAGAAGAGGACGTACAAGAAGAACATTTTATTTTCCAAGCAGAATCTGAGAAGACACAAGAAATGGGGCAAAGAATTCCTAGATCAACTCCAACGGGGCAGTACTTAGGGAAAAATTACCTAACCTACTGCTCTTTTAATTGGCCAATGTTTGTTAGATATGATAATTTTAATTTGTTAAACTTATAAAAACTGTAGAAATACAATACCGAGTGTACCCATGACCACTGGGACAGCTGGAACCTTCCAGAAAAAGTCTGCTTTTTATTTTATTATTTTAACACTGTTGCAAGAGTTTTTTCCCTTTTGATATTAGGCACCAACAGCAGAGGCACAACAGCGAGAAAAGCCAGGGACAGATCCAACCTGGGCTCTGTGGAGGATGTAAATTTTACATGCCTTCAGCACTTGTCTGTGGGCAGAAGGGCTCCTGCTTCTGCCACTTCTCCAGCCTCTGCCCTGGAATGATGAATTCCTGCAGCACTGGAGCAGCCCATCACTTCCCAGGGTACCATTTTTTTGCTCCAATCTTGAAGAACGCTCCCGAAAATCATTAAGGCTGGAAAAGACTTCTAAGATCATGGAGTCTCGAGGAGGATTGCCCCAGCTTTCCCCACAGAGGGCTCACAGACTCGCCTAAAAGCAAGAAAACATAACCGTGGCCAAAAGGAGGGGAGTGCTCTGTCGGGGAAAGCTGTGCCTTCATCACAGGCAACCTGGAGCAGTCAGAGCTCTCCTCTTGGTTGTCACGTTTCAGTCACAGTGACCCAACCAAACACAGCTCAGCCAGAGCCGTAGCAGAAAGTCCAGCCATTTGCAGGAGTTAATTAAAATGAACTCTTGCATATGGAGACATCACCTGCCACCCTTGCTTGTTTTTCCTAATATAAAAATGCAAGGACCGTTGCAAATTTCTTTTGGTTTCAGCACTTTTCTTATCACATAATTAAAATGCAATGGGAAAGCTGCACTTGCCTTTATTATTCATTTAAATTAGCAGGAAGAGGTCAGCAGCTGTGTTTATTGCCGGGTGTTACTTTGGCTGGAGATACTCAGGGCGAGCAAAGGTTTTGTTGGCTGAGCACTGATGCTGAACTGCCCTCCATCCACTCCAGCTCCTCAGATCCTCACCTACATCACCCTTGTGGAGTCTGAGGATGATGCTCTCTGCTCATTCCCACCTGGACCAGATTCCTGGGATCTAACAGGTCCCAGACACTGCTTAGAATAGCAAAAAAAGCTGAAGTTTGGGCTGGGGTGGGAAATGGTGCCCTTAGAAAGTGCCAAAGACAATTCTGCTGTCACAGAGTGTTTCTCGTGTGTCTTTCTCGTGGGCTCTGGGGGACAGTGTCACTCTGACCTGCCTCCTTCATGGCTCTGCATGTTCCTGAGGTCCTTGTCTCTCCTGGCTCATCTTTGGAGAGGTGCTCACTCGTGTTTTGGGAGGGATGCACAGGTTCCTGGTGTCGCACTGGGCTCTGGTTTGAGGGCGAGCACAGCTTCTCTCATTCTGGGCTTTATTTGTATTCAAGGGCTGGGCATGGTGCTCAGAGAAGATTTCCCTCTGCTCCAGGGACATCCTGAGATGTCTCCTCAAGCCTTTTGTGCTCCTGCAGAGACACAGGGCATTCCTGAGCCCTTTCCCTTGGCCTTCCTGCAGGAAGGCTGTGTGAGGAAGGGTCAGGGCCGGTCTGACCGCACGAGACAAGGAGGAAAACCTTCAGGGCAGGCTTAGAGTTTCCAGTTTCACTTTTGCAGCCTGATTTCCCTGCCCAAACACGAATCCCTTCACCTCTGATACTTCGCTGGGCACCTGAGCAAGGACAGGGGAAGGGCCCTCAGTTGTCGCCAACTCTTCCTGGTCTCACTGCTCCCCTTCTCCATGGGCTCAGGGGGTCGCAGAAGGATCCACAAAGAAATGCAAAGGGAACGGGAAGGGAAAAGGTGACCCTGCCATCCATCTTCACAGCAGTAAGTGAGGCCTGTCAGCCTTGTCCTCGCTGGCAGCACCCTGTCCCCTCTCTGCTCGGATCCGCGCACTCCTCTGAGCCGGCACAAAGGACAGACACACTCCAATCCAATTTGTTACACTTCCACCTTCCAGAGAGAGGGAGGAGAGGGGGAGGGAGGTAAAAATCCCATTAACTTTATCAAGCCTTCCAATCAGGAGCAGTGGTAAATGCAAACTCAGGAGACAGCTGCTGTGAAGCCTTTATATTTCATTCAGCAGATAGTGTATCTTTTTATTGCACGCAGGAATTACTTCTTCTTTGCTTTTCTTTCCTCTTTTTTTTAAAGAAACAACCTTTCTGTTCAACTTGACTGGGGAAAAGGAAATTCCAGGGGCCTTTGACAATGAGGTGCTTCTTTGAGCTGCAGCAATGCCTGGCTAGGGAGTGACTCTTTGGGGAGAGGGAAGGTAGGGAGATGTCACCCTGCACCTCAAATCCCATAGAAAATGTTGCACCTCCCTTGTGCCTTCCCTCTGATCCAGGTCTAGGAAGAGAGGAGAAGCTCAGCTCTGTTTCTGGGGTGGAGAAAGGGGCTGGGAATAAAAGTTCGTCTTGGAACATGGAGCTGAAAGATGCCTGGGAAATATTTGTATGGAGTGAATCACAGAATCCCAGAATTATTTGGGTTGGAAGGGATCTTAAAGATCAGCCAGTTCCATGCCCTGCCATGGGCAGGGCCACCTCCCACTACTCCAAGTTGCTCCAAGACCTGTCCAGCCCGGCCCTGGACACTTCCAGGGATCCAGGGGCAGCCACAGCTTCTCTGGGCACCCTGTGCCAGGGCCTCATCATCCTCAGAGTAAAGAATTTCTTTCTTAAAATCTAATCTAAACCTCCCCTCTTTTAGTTTAAAACCATTTTCCCTTGTCCTTGCATTCCAGGCCCTTGTCCACAGTCCCTCTCCAGCTCTCTTGGAGCCCCTTCAAGCACTGGAAGGTGCTCTAAAGTCTCTCTGGAGTCTTCTCCAGGCTGGGCACCCCAAGCTCTCCCAGCCTGTCCTCAGGAGAGATATAAGCAACCTCTCTGTCTTACCCTATATATACAGTAAATTTAGGCCCCGTTTAAATGTTTCCAGTTCAAATGAACCCCACGTCCCAGCTCTGCAGGGCTGGTGAGGTGGTGAAATCTCACCTGACATGGTCCACAGCGAACCTGAGACAGCATCACTGAGTGCAAGCCAAGCCAGCAGCTCCCACCACCTCAGCACCACCTTTCAAAAATCATCCGAAACCCAGGGAAGAGCAAACGCCTCAGCACGAAGCCAAATTCCTGTTTTGCGATCCTCACACCTTAATGTTTTCCCAAAGATGGGGTGTTTCATGCGTGGAGAGATCTTTTAAAAATGATAATAACGAAAATCGCTGCCATGGAAAGAAGTCTTTACTCAGAGGGCTGCAATTTTTAGGGGTTTGGGCTAAAACGTAACCTCAGGGTGTCCAAAATAAGGGCTTTCAGCTGGCAACCCCCTCCAGGAGTTGCCTGGGCAACTGCCAAACGTTGTGGCATTTGTGACACGCACAAGTCCCTCTGCCTGCAGCTACCCTGCGTTTAACAGCTCAAAACAACTCATTAGCTTGTTTGCTTTTTGCCGTGTGAGCAATCTGGCCTGAGCGTGGACAGAAAGCCCAGAAAATGGTGATGGGAGCAGGAAACGATGCTGCTGTTTGAAAGCCACGGGTTTCGAGGCCAGATTGCGGCCATCTGCTCTGCCCCGCTCTGCTCCAGCCCCTCTGCAGCCCTGAGCATCCCGCCCGGGGCAGGCAGGTCCTGAGAGCTCTGTGGTGACTCCTGAGGGCCAGCAGTGCTTTCTGCTCTGCCCTTGCTGCCCTCAGCATCTCTGAAGGATGCCAGGTGCCAACGAGCATCTTTTTCTTGTGGAAGAGCTGGGATGGAGCTGTGGCTGGAAGTGTGGATCCTCTTGTTCCTGCTTCAGCCATGCCAGCCCTGCTCCTCCCACCTTGTCATCCGCATTGCTGCTGGCGAGACACTTCTGCTGGATAAGGGGTTTGTATTTGTATTTTAAATTGATTTTTTATCCCCCAACTGCATCATCAGTGCTCCTGGCCAGAGCTGCTCATTAGCCAGTGTGTTGTCACTGTGGGCAAGCCTGTCCTCTGTCCTCATGTTCATACCAACTTTCTGGAACTTTCTGGTCCTCAGCATCACTCAGGACATCATAGAATCACAGAATGGGTTGGATGGGAAGGCATCTTCCAACCCCTTTCCATGGACACCTTCCACCAGACCAGGTTGCTTCAAGCCCTGTCCAGTCTGGTCTTGAAGAGGTCAGTATTGATCAAAACAGCAGCAATTCTGGATGCAGAGTTGTCAGGCTCCAGCTGGGACCCTGCACACGCACACTTCTGGTTCTCAGAACTTGAGTGGACCCCGATTTATCCCTGTATTTACAATATGCAGGTAAAATCCCTGCATCTCATTATGGACACCGCCTCCATCTTCAGAGCAGAACGAACACTTCCCAGTCACACCCAGTCTGAGCTCTGAAGGAACTGGGCTCTGTGGCCACCACGGAGCACCAGACAGGTCAGGAGATGTGGCTGTGAACCCCACTGCTCTGCTCTGCTGTGCCCTGGCACCCTGTCCTGCCATCCCTCATGCTTACCCCACCTCTCACCGCTCCCCTGCCGACTCACAGCAGCTCCAGAGCTGCCGTGGGTCTTTTCTGGATGATGAACATGATCTGTTCTTTGCTGCTGCTGGTTTTGGCAGCTTGTTTCGTTATTCTAACTGCCTTTCATGAGCAATTTCTCTCAGGAACTCCTCCCTCCCCTACACATACGCACACTCAGACACTTAACTTTAATCCCTGACCTCTCATTCCTGCCTTCGTTATTGCTGTGAATTGTTTCTTGGCCTCGGTCCACTCCTTCTCCTTTTGGTTCCTCTACAGCTTAGTTGGTTTTATAGACTGCATCATTTTCCAGCCCAGTCTCTTTCGCTGAAGGTCACTGAGAGCAAATTCTGGCAGATCCAGCCACAGTGGGGTCCCCAGCCCTCCACCAGACACCTCAGCAATGCCCTGAGCACATTTTTCTACATTTTTTCATAGTGTCCTCCAGGTGTGGTACCACACCTGCCTGTGGACCCCAAATTCAGACACCCCCTCCTCCCAGCATCCTCACTCCAGGTTCCCTTTTTCCAGGGGTCTTTGGCAAGAGAACAAGGACAGTCCCACTCATGCTTTTTCCAGACCCTTGTCCAAGATGAATTCTGTGGGCAGAAAAGCAGGGTACTGGTCTTTTTAAGTCCTCAGGGCCAAAGATTTCCTAAGCCAGGAGCATAAACAACAAAATGTCCCCTCTGCCCTGTCACTGTCACAGCTCTGCCTTGCAGAAGGTCTGGAGAGGGGTCCCTGCCCCAGCAAAGTGTCTGGATGGAGTTTGGCCTTCTCCCACCTCCCCTCTCCCTCCCTGGCTGGGAGCAATCTCCTACCCAGGTCCATGTCAGCAGCTTTGGGCCGGTGGGAGCAGGGCACGTTCTTGAAGATGGCATCGAGGATCTTCTCCTTGACCTGCGTGATGGTGTCGCAGTTCAGGATCTTCACCGGGATCTCGGGGCTGTTCACGTTGTCGGGGTTCACACAGCTCAGCACCTGAGAGAGAGGCACCACACGTTTCACAGCGGCATGGGAACCCCCTGGCCATGCCCCTTGTAGTGTCTGCATCCTACAAGAGGGATGTAGGGTGCAAGAGCGGGGAAAAATGGGTACCAAGAGTATTCCCTCCCTCACGAGGGCACAGGGATGTGGTTTCACATTGGGGTATCTTCATTATGCTCAGTCATGGAGTCACAGAAGGATTTGGGTTGGAAGTGATGCCTTAGGTTGTAACTTTTCTATGTTTCCAATCCTGTATTGCCCAGTGTGTGACTCTGGAGTTCCCTGTAGCTCCTGAGCTGCTCTCAGGCCAGACAGACACAACAAAGCCTCTCCGAGCTCACAGCTCAAGGACACTCAGACTGTCCCAGGCCCAAAGGTGTAAACTGGGGCCCTTAGAGAAGTGGAGAAATTGAAGAAATTTCATCATTAGCTACAGTTTTAGTTGGTGAATTTATGCTGACATGCAAATGACCCAAACCTATAAAAGTGGGAAGAACTCGTAACTCGTCGTCCATCTCAGGGTCCATGTTGGAAGCAGCCTCTGGCTCCCCAGGGTGCACCTTTGAAGGCCTTTCAAATAAATCCCGACCTTTATTCCCTTACTCCTGTCTAGCCTCTGTTTCTAGGTAGCCTCTCAAGGCATCAGAAGGGGNTAGTAACAGAAACCCCATGAACACCAGCTGAGGTCCTGGTGCTTTCAGTAAAAAATGTTCATTGAGATGTCAAGGTGACCTAATTCAGGAGTGGCCTCCTTGCATTGCCACCTGGTTTTGATAATTCCAGTGAAAAGCCTTAAGTGTGTCCATCTGCACACCATGGAACTGATCTGGCCCTTCTCAAAAGAACGTTATTAATCTGAAATGCAGGGCTTCTTAAAAAATGAAACACAAACCAACATCAACCTTTGCTTTCACATACAGAAGAAATTCTGCCCAACTGGAGGGGCCTCTCTTTCCTCAGAAGGAAAATTTAATTTTCTCCACTCTGTCCAAGAATAAATGCAAAGCATGTGGTGAGGGGGGATACCTTAAACACCGAGTATTTAACAGCAACCTCCCTGCTAACCCTTGGCTGTGTCTCTGTTGACCATTCTGCTCATTTCTGGTTGCAGAAGTGTGAAGTCTGTAAAGTTTTATAAACTTAGCACACCTTTGCACTTGAAAGGGGTGTTCACTGACGCTCCAGGCTGTACACAGCCATTAAACATTCCCGTGGCACTTTTACAAGTGCAGATATGTTGGTTCTGGTACCTTAGACAAATTTTAACTTGGCTTAAATTCCCTTCTGTAGCATGGAAGAGGTGCTGGACTCTCCACCTCTTTCCATCTTCACCTCCTAAAAGGCAGTGGGAACTCAAAAACGGGGTGAAATCCTATCAGTCTAATTACACACTCCCTCACCAGGCTCCCTTTGGTGATGTTATGCTCAACTAAGAGGGCCTTGTGAAGATACTGCTTACAAAGAGCTCTGTGATCTTGCTGGATGAAAGGGGAGATGTAAATAGGAGATATTGATTAGATCATAATGCTATTATTTATATGTCACTTCCAGAAGTATTGAAAAAGCATCAATTCAGAGAGTAATAACGGCACAGATTTACAGTTCTGGGGCATCTTTCATCTCAAAGGATCACAGAATTGTACATAAAAGGCACTGCTGAAATGAATCCAGTGTTGAAGGTCATTAGTTGGTGTTGCCCTCTGCAGTCCTCCTGGGTTATGCCCATTCCCAGCCCACAAACCTCTTCCTCTGCAAACTCCTTGGGTACATCCAGAAAATCCCACCTGATTGCTGAGAGCCCGTACTGGTGTTTAGTTTATGGTTGGACTCAATGATCTTAAAAATGTTTTCTGGCCTAAATTATTCTATTACACACCTGTAGGGAAATTGAGCAGTGATGGCGGCCTGCGACAGCTCTTTGGGGTCACACCTGCTTCTGGAGACCAAGTTACTCTTCAGGTTCCTCTCTCGGTGGTCTGAGCTCAGCTAAAATGAGCTGGTGCCAGTCAGGGTAAGCTCTGTGGTATGATAAATCTCTGATATTTGGGGCCAGTTCCCCACAGAAGGCACTTGGTGCTCTCTAAAATGATCTGACCTGCCCTGCCGGGCCAACATCTGGTGCAGAAGACCCAACATCTCCTGCAGGTGCTGACCAGTGTCCCCCACACCAGTACTCACCACCCAGCTGGGAGGTGACAGTGGTGATTTGCTCTTGGTTGTCCTTGAATTTCACAGGGTGCCAACTCTAGAAGGTGTCAGGAAAACTCTGCCTGAGTGAACCACGTTCATTCACACCCTGACTGCAGAAATCCTTGCTTTCCTCTTTTCCAGCTCAGCTGGAAGGAGGAGGGGCAGGGAAGGCAGTTTTTCAAAGGGCTGTTCTTGTGCTTCAAGCACAGGTGGGGTAGTTGGTCACCCCTGAAAACCCCTGAAGTCCTGTGTGTTCATTACAACGACTGTCAAGGGTCTCCCTCCGACATTTTAGGGAATTCAAACACCAGTTATGGAAGCCAACACCATTCCCAGAGCACAGTGGCTTTGGCACATAGTTCCCAGGCCTTACGCCATCTTGCCAGTGGAGTTTTCCAGCTGTTCTCGTGTGGAGCATGAAACTTTTCTCTGTACTCATAACAACCGAGCCAGAGAACAAACCCCACTGCTCCTGCAGTGCTGCCCAGAGCCTTCAACACCGTCCTTGATGTCAGCTGGTGGGGAAGAGACCCCATGATGGCCCGAGCTGTGTTCCTACAGGACTGGTCACTCTGAGGGAAGTTTTGTGATGCTGGTCTCCTAAAGAGTCACTGTTGCTGATCCATCACTCACTACCTTCCTTTGGGCTTCAGCGTCACTCAAGGATGTGACTGTCTTGGCACTGAGAGGACACCAGCACCTGGCATGGCTGTCCTGTCACTCACTGAGGTCTGTGTCCCACCGGCTGTGGGGTCAGCATGGCAAGGAATGGGAATGGGAGCACAGAGAAATAATCTCCGAGCCCTGCTCTCCCCCCAGCTCTGTGTGGCCTTGGGACATCTCATTTCTCTGGATTTGTGTTTATTGACCTTTTACTCCATCCTTGGGCTTTTTTTTTATCCACCAGCCCTCCCAGCCATGAGCTGTCTCTAAGTGTCTGTGTACATGCAAATCTTGGCTCAGCTAAGCCCTGATCTCCACTGCAGATTAGTGGCATTTAAATTATAAAGGCACAGTTTGTGATTACTCACTTGGTGACCCTGGTTCTGAGTTTGAGTGGCTTTTCCTGAGACCAGGACATCTCTAACAGTTCCTGTCCCAGGGACAGAAATCCTTCTCTCCCTTCCAGATTGGGCTGGAAAGTTCCATGGGGTTTTCACAGAGTGAGGTTTGGGGGAGAAAGAGGGGAAAGACCCCAAAAAAAGCCAAGCATAGGGAAGTCTTCTGAGAATTATAGAATTGCAGAATGGGTTGGGTTGGAAGGAACTTTAAAAATCAGCTTGTTCCAACCTCCTGCCATGGGCAGGGACACCTTCCCCTATCCCAGGGTGCTCCAAGCCCCATCCAACCTGGCCTTGGACACTGCCAAGGATCCAGGGGCAGCCACAGCTTCTCTGGGCACCCTGTGCCAGGGCCTCCCCGCCCTCACAGGGAAGAATTTTTTTTCTGATTTCAAATCTAAACCTACTCTCTTTCAGTTTGAATAGACTTGTCCTGTCACTTCAGGCCTCTGTAAATAGTCTCTCTCCATTTATGGGAATTCCCATATTACAAACACTGAATCAGTTCTTGCTTTATTTCATTACTCTCTATTTTTAACAAAAGATGTCAGGCACCTCAAGGAAGGTAGAGGAGGGACAAAATAAAACAGAAATAAAGAGAAACAGAAATGGAGAACAATCCTATTCATATTCTGCTTCTTCTTAATCTCCTTCACCAGAGCTGATCTCTGTAAATCTGCTGAGATTCCTATCGGGATATATTTGTCTGCTCTTGAGATGTAAGAGGGAGAGCTGATTATCATCAAACAGCACAAAGCCAGCGGAGGAGAGCTTTGTTCAGCCTGATGTATAATTACTACCCTTTGCTGGCTGCTTCAGATCAAGCCTAAAAGGATCGGGGGGATTTCCTTCAGTGAAAGTGATCACTCTGTGGCTGCATTTTTTCTCCCTTCTGCTCATTCTCTCCATGTGTGATCAGTCCTCTGAATTTTTAGAGTGCCTCACGTAACGGCAGAGAAGCACCACGCTGCCAATTTAAGTAGGAAAGTCACGTTTTTAATATGCAAAATAAATCTGCGGCCTTCTTTAAGAATTAAGTCCACCCCCTTGTCAAGCTTGGATTCAATCAAAGCTCAGCTCTAGACTGGAGTTACAGAAGACAAGAGGGCATTTCTAGCATCAGCCCACCTGAGCTAAGGCCTAAAACAGGCCTATGACAGGTTAAAGTCTCAGACTTGGAACTAAATGGTCTTTAGGTTCCCCTCCAACCCAAACCATCCCATGATTCTGTGACTGGACTCAGCTCTCAGAGGTATCTGGAGCTAAGTGAGATGACTGTCCCTCGTTTGAAAGTGCAAATAAAATAATCTGATCGGTTTAGAGCATCTGACTGTCCTAAAAATTGGGATTTGCTGAGAATAAGGATGGGAAATAGAAAAATTACAGGGATCACTGAAGGCTTAGAAAGTGTTCTTCATCCAGCAGAGACTTAGAAACTTAGTAGATTTAATGCACCCAGGAAGGAATGAAGGCCCACAAGCATGCTAAGAAGAGATATCTAATGCTCATTAATTGATGCTCCTTAATCAAGTGGGAAGAGGGTGTAATCTCAGAGCAGAAGCTAAAGCTGCCCATATGCAACGTGTGTCTTGCACCATGCAGACAATTCCATTTTGGGGCAAATCACTCCGTGACAGGGTTTTCTTTCCCTTGAAATCTTTAAATCAACTTCCTTTTCCTTTGACTCGTGCTTTCTCAAGAGGGAGGGCTGCTCCAGCTCTAGAGCTGACCTAATAGGTCCCTGCACTGTGTACCTCTGACTGTTCCTCGATGCCGAAATCCTCATTGGAGAAACACATTTTTTAATTTTGATAGTCAGCCTTCAGCAGCATTACCCTGCTGGGATACAGGAATAAATCATCCCAGAGGGTCAATCACTGGTTTCTGCTCTCTAAATCCCCTTTAGCCAGAAGATTCTGGACAAGCCCATGGGAAGGCGTGCCCAGAGCACTCACCAGGGTCTTGTAGTCGATCTGCTGTCGGATGAGCTTGTCCTCGCTCAGCGAGTACCGGGCCTCCCCTGTGATGGAGTCGATGGGGCCCTTCTCCATCTGCTGCTTGATGGCACAGAAGAGGGAGAAGAGAGGCTCTCCAGCACACTCCTGCAGGGATGGAAGGTTACCATGAGGTGAAACTACAGGACAGAACTGAGAATCCAACCTGGGCATCTGTCCTGGGTTGCAATGTGGGA
>WEIT01006669.1:350-21101 GCA_013389985.1 Dryoscopus gambensis
AAGGTATTAACAGTCTTGTCTCTGTTTTGCATATACATTCTTTTGCCATATAGCACTGAATAGAACAATTGTTCTTTTTGAATTGCCTAATGAAAATACTATCATCCTCTTCAACAGCAGTAACAGAGATCTGTGTTCACTGGATAAAAACTTTCCAGGAGTCAGGAATCCTGGCTTGCTCTGTCACCTCAGACAATTTACTTCTGTGTCCTCCTTTTCCTCTCATCTGCAGGATGTCCTTTGAAATGTTCTGATGAAGATCTCCATGAGTGAACTTTGAAAATAAAAGTTACTATAATAATTAAAGGTATATTTAGTCCCGCTTGAACAATTGAATGGTTGATTTAAAAAGTCAGGAAAACATAACATTTTCTTTAAACAAAGTCAGGAAAAAGCTGCCAGTGAAGCAGCATTTTTCATTTCCAGGAGGTATTTACCTGAATTCTACTTGATGGTAGGTACTTGAGGGTAGGCTCTGCTCTTTGGAGGAAGCTGGACACAATATGAAGTGGCTTAAGTTCTGTTTTGAAGCTGATTCCAGATGTGGGAACAGCACGATGTGCTGTCAGGCCTGAGTGGGCACAGAAATCCTGAGCAAAGAAACGGGAGAGCTCCTCTGCACCATGTAAATGAAATCTTAGCACTCTCTCTGTCTCAGTCCAGACAGAGACATTGCTGCAGAGTGACTGCACACGCAGGTCTAGAACATGCTCCTTTTCTAGAACATAAACCAGCCATTTCCAGATGGTGGAAGAACAAAGAAGAAAGACCATAATTGGATCTCACTGTTTGTGGTTTTATTTTCTCCCCTCCCTTTGCTTTCTAATGAGAGTCAGCAATTTGGAGAGTTTGTGGACACAGTGTTCACTGGAGAAGCTTTCATTTCATGGTTACCCATTAGTGCTCATTGCCAACTTTACAGCTAATTGAAACAAAACTGAGCTTGTAGATTAAATGGCAACCCCCGGGATTTGTTTCTGTAATTATCAGCACTCCTCCTAGACAGATTCTAATTTAATACCAAGTTCCTAAACCCATATGCAGAAAACACTGGGAAAAATCCCACTGCCTGGATGACATCAGAGTTAACTCTGTCCAGTACAATTCAGCCCCTGCAGTCCATGACAACTGTAGGTGAAATCATGGCCTGTTCAAATCTGGGAAATCTGCCACCAGCTTTGTATAGTTAGATGAAGGCTAGGATTTCACCTTGGAAGGCTGTAGGAACTCTTTTTTTCTTGACAGCACCACATTTCCAGCTTCACAACTTGCCTTGCAATGGCTGAAGTTTTACAGAGTGTATTTTCCCCCAGTGTGGTCAAAGCTATTCATGCATTTCATAAAAACACATGCTCAGCTTTGGAGCATAACCTTTTGCAAACCCCTTGCAGATACCCTGTACCCAGACTGAATTCCCTGGGTGAGGAAAAGGGGGCTACAAAATGCAGCACTTGCAAAAAGGCTTTTTGAAAGCAGTTTCCAGGGGTTAAACATAAACCAGTCACCTCTGAACTATTTTAACCAACAGATATTCAACCTGAAAAGCATTCACAGACCCAGGGATGAATACGTGGCTAAGCAGATTCATAATATGATACCAGGCAAGCAAAAAGTTGGCTTTTGCTGTATCTTCTCACTGGCAGAGAGAGCTGGAGACAATGCACACTGACTGGCAAGGATTTCTACTACTATATCTGTTTCCATGGTGTAAAGCAAAATTTATCTGCCAACTCACTGACAAGCTTTCTCCACTTCTAATTCAATTGAACCTGCTTTCATTCCAGACAGTGCAGCTGGAGAGTTAATGTGATAGAGCAGAAACCAGCCATATCAGGTTCTGGTTCCACCTTTTCTTGCCCTCTTTCAGCTTACCAGTAAGAATTCAAGCATGGAACAAATGCTAAACTTCTCTAAGTGATGCTACAAGCCAAACAAGCCTTGGCTTGGCCCTGGGAAACTGGCAGTTTTTATCCAGGTTTTTTTCACTGAATATATCCAAGGATATAGTAAAACTGCACTAGGAGATGTGGGAGAAAGTGGCTGGAGAACTTTTGGGTGAGAACACACTAAGATGTTTGAGGGTAGAAAACAGATATGCTCAAGCCCTATAAAACCCAAGGGAGAATTGTGTGAGCAGTGATGCATGGACAGCACTTTGTGAATTCCAAGAGGTGTTTGATGCCAGCCAGAATAAGATGGAGGTGTGTACAGAGCAGAAGAGGGGTGAGAGATTTTTACACCCTCACAGAGATTGTTAAACTCTGGAGCTCTCTGCCATGTGTCAGCCCGTATATGGGTTCAAAAGTTAGTTAGACAAAAGCATAGAAGAAAGATCAATTGCAGTGGTACCAAAACACAACAGACACCACTTCTGGCTCAATGTCTCTGAATTTTCCAGAGGGTGAGAGAGAACACCTTGGGGAACTATGGATATCATCTGTCTTGTCTTTATACTTTTCCCTGGACATCTGCCATAAACTCTCAGCGCAGACAGCATCCTTAAAAAACTGGGTATAAGAAGATAAAAACCGTCACCCTGGATCCATCTGTGCTCAGAACCAGACACTCGTGCTGTAGGAGGCAGCATGTGAAAGAAATACAGCCCCACCTCTCTGACCAACTGCCCCCAGGTTCTCACAATCCCCAGTGTAAGGACATTCTGAGATGGAGCCTTACAGGTATTTTCCTTGACAGATTTTAAGTCATTGAACAGCTCTAATGGGAAGGAAATGCACTTATGATTTCACTTGTTAAGTGAGTTCAGCTGCCTTAGCATCTCTGCCTTCCTGTCTATCTCCTTTCTGAAGATTATCTCACACAATGAAGTGCAATAATGATGGAGAGCTCAGTGATGCCACATTTCTCCACATCTTGTGGAAATAGACAGGTAGAAGGGAATGAAATCTTATTAGCTCTCCCAGGGAGAGAAATTGTGCTCAGCCTAAGCCCTATTAGACATCAGAGAACTCACACAGGGCGGTGTGTATTGGAAAGGTGGCAGTATGTGCTCTGCCTTCATGGGGTAATTAGTTTTGTTGTCAAGTTGGCTGCTGAGATCTGATACCCTTGCCCAATGCAATTCACAATGGGCTTTCCACATCTTTGCTCCAAAGCCCTGTTTATGAACAAAAAAATAATCTTGGCAACTGCCATGCAAATGTCACATTTTATGAGCAAGACGATTTCTCAAAGAAGGGCTTTTTTTTCCTTTTTTTTGGCAGGCTTTCAGTCCGTGGCCTGGGTCTGCATGCCCCCGGTTTCCCCTTCACACAGTACAGAAACGGACATTGCAAATTTCTGTCTGAGGCAAGCCTTGGCAAAGGAACCAACGAGAAGAGAAACAGCCTGTGCTCTAATAAGTAAAATATTTATGTCTTGCTTTGGCTAACATACTCTCTCTCAATAAAATATTTTTCCCAGGAGAAGTTCTACAAAAGGGAGGGGGTTCCTTTATTATGTCCTCAAATAATTCTTTTCTGCTCCCCTTCAAAAGCCTCAAAATCAAAGGACACTGTGCTCTGAAGCTTTTTGTTGCCATTCTTGACTTTGTTATCATTAGTTATAACAACCATTGCATTGATTTCCATCATGGGCTCTCAGGAGGCCCTGGCTAATCAGCACCCCATTCCAGGAAAGGCTCGGACAAATCTCTTACAGCATATGCATACACAAAGCTTGCAGTCTACAAAGACCAGCTAAACAGACTGTTAACACGTTCCCATGCCAGGGAACTGCAGCATGGAAAACTCCAGAAGTTCAGCAACAGTCCCCGCAGAGCCCGGGACAGAGAGGGAACAAAGCTCTTAACTGGCACTGGTCATTTCTCAGGTGACCATTCGGACTCGAGGAGATCCTTGAGAGACTCTCCACTTATGAGAGAGCCATCGATGGTGTTCCACACTTCAGCTCGTGGCTCACCTCACAGCCAGACAGTGCTCCAGGTTTACAGCTCCCACAGCAATTTGTGTGATTTAGGGCAGGCCCAAGCTCAGGTGGAAGGTCACTGGCCTGACCTATTTCCGGTCACATCATCTCCAGCACTCTGCAGGGCAAGTGACAAAATCACTCATGGCAACTGCTCCCTGTCGCTAGTGTTATATTACAGATGCTTTTGGTCTATCCCAGTTACTTGTATCATTTTCGTTATTTAAGGCAGGAGACAGAACTCCTGTACTCACCCAGATGAGGAGGATGACTCTCAGTTTTGATGGAGCAAGATTTCACCTCAGAAAGCTACATGCAGACCGTAAAATTTCAATTCTTAGAAAGATGTGCCTATCCACCTAGAAACAGAGCTGAGTTGTCACTAACCACAAGGCACATCCTGGTCCATCTGAAGTTCCTCCCCTCACTTTTGCTGGCAGGAGGTTCACATGAAGGGAGGGAGCAGACACCTCTGCTGTTGTAGAGATCCCTCCTCCTCAGACTGCTTTTTGCTCACTGCTTATCTGGATTTCAGACCAACCTAACATGCACTCACAAGTCATTCTTTGCCACGTATCTCTGGGTCACAGAGCTTTGTTTATATGCTTACAATATCTATGTGTCAATGCATGAAGCTGTGTCCTTGGAGTGAAACCTCATTTTCTTTACTTGCCTTACCTTCTTTGCAAAGCTCCTCTCCCTTACCCTTGAGTGGCCAATCCAGGAGGCACAGCTGGGATTTGAGCTGGCCCCTCTCTGATCCTCAAAAGTGGATGTGACAGAGTAACTAGGAATGTCTCAAGATTGAAACAAGGTTTCAGTGGTAACTGTCTTTATTATATTCCAGGGAATCCAACTCAGTCATAAATTCCTAGTAACCTGCCTGCATCCTGTTTTTGTGATGGAAACCCACATACCAGCTCTCAGATGGCAGAACCCTGCAGATGTCACTTCAGCTCTCTTTGAACTAAAGATCTCAAAGCAAAGTGCTCCACGTAAGGGTTCACTTATGACTCCACAGACTCACTCAGCCTCTCCTTCTCAGTCACCACCCTCCCAGAAACCGTGGTTTGGTGGGGAGGAGAAGAAGCAAAAAAACCCTACACCAGACTCTGTTACCTCTAAAGGAAACACAAGAGGAAAAGTCCCATGGATACCGATAGCAAAAACACACACAACCTGGAAGGAGAGAGAAAAGAAAACCCTATCTGGGATTTTAAAAGAAAAGTTGAGCGTGCACACACAATACTCTTTGGCAAAGGAGCCCAAGCTGGAAAATGTTGCAGCTCCAACATGCTGTGCTCAAAGAAGGTGTTAATGGTCCAGCCATCCTGTATTATTACACACAAACAGGAGAGGCCCTGCAGAACTGTAGGGGTCTTTTAAGATCCCCTCCCAGATGGAAAGAGCAGAGAGAGTTATGCAGGATTAACACAGGAGGAGAGGAAGGAAAGAGGTGAAGGAAAGGTAATGTCCTAAGCACTACAGCTCTGAGCTAACAAGGCAGGTCTGCTGTCTCACACATTGAAATGGGGACGCTGTGGCTGCCCCCCCTCCTACACCTCGGCCTCAGCTCCATGCATTGACGGCAGGATGCCAGGGATTCCCTCCTCTCTGGGACTCCGGGCGAGAGCTGTGATTTACTGACCAGCTGCATTTAGGGTCACCAGTCCTAAACTCCTTTCAACTCACAGTAGGAGTCAGAGGTTTCAGGTACTTTGTCTGCTGGGAGGAACCACCCAAGATGTGTTTGCAGCTGATGTCTGTAGCTGTGGTCTCCTCCTAACAGCATCACAGATACTGATGGCTGTTGTGCTCGAGGAAAGAAATACTGGAAAGGCCGTGACACTGGCCTAAGTGTGTTTGTTTAATGAGAGCTAATGGAATCTTCACCCAAGTGTCAACCTTCCTCGCCCTACAACCACACACCAAAATCTTCATGTGGCTATGAGCTCCCAGGCACAGAGCTCTGGGTGAAAGCCTGGAGTGTGTGTGCTTGTGGTCTGGTAATCTACATGCAGCCTGGAAGGTGTGGTGTCTTCCCCAACGCCTGCCACAAACACAATGGGATACCCAAGGGCTGCTTTGCTTGGCCAGGGATGCTGTAACAAAATCTCATATCCAGAAAAAAAAGATTTGGTCATATCCAAGTACAATCTAAAGCTTTGCAAGAATCAGTATTGAGGGGAGAGACGTTATTAGACTGCACAGGATCACAGTGGGAGGCTGATTCTTCAATGTGCAAATGTTTTAATAAATACTGGAATTTTCTAAACCAGCCATAAATTAGATGGGCTTAGGTGAAGGAGACACTCGATGAAGTTCTGCAAGCTAACCTCTAGAAGAGCCAAGTGTGACAGCATTGAACACTCATGAATCTCTACTGCAACAACAACCAGCTGCTATGAGAGGTGAGTAATGTCCAGAAGAAAATGCTGCTGAAAATTGAAACAATAAAGTGAATTTCTGGAGATGTCAGTACTGGCTTTCACATTTGCAGACATGATTCACCACCATCATCTTTATAAGAATTCTTCTCAGAAATGTTTCGAGACCATTTTTAACTGGTCTGTTGAGGGACAGTTCCAGAGGTACAATCAGCTGCACACTACTAGGCAAAGTGCTGGACTGCTGAACTCATGTACAATTTTCCTGTGGATTAGATCAGGTTTCTGATGTAGGAAAAACTATTAGGGCTTCAATTCTGTTTTTACTTCTGAGAGCTTAACACACATGTTACTGACTTCAACCAAGTGATTTCCAACATATACCTGTGAGAATGCAGGATCAAACCACAATGTGTTATGTTTCAAAATATTTTTTCACAATAAGTTGGTTTAGTGAACTCACTTTTCCCCCCTAGAGAGCTGACTGTAATGAGATCACACAGAGAAAAGATATGGAGTTTCACACTAATCTCCAGGAGACAACATGCCATATCCAAAAAACCTCTCTCAAATCAGTAGTACTTCCAGTTGTGCAGCAATACCATCTGCGGAGATAATTTGAGGGAAGCAGAGAGGTCAGAATTTCAACTGTCATGTGAAGATTTGGAGTGTACATATCAGGGATGTTGTGAGGATGTGTTTGCTGCCAGCTTATGCAATTCTTCAGTCTATGATTTTCCTAAAGCTTCACTGCCTGGAGTCTTGTGAATATCTGTGATATTTTTTATACTGTAAGGGCTTTTTTCTTTTTCTTTTTCATTTTCTTTTTTTATTTTTTTCTCTACTTGCACTTAAAAAATACAAAATTCTTTGGAATCATTAGGAAACAATTCTTCCCTGTGAGGGTGCTGAGACACTGACACAAATTGTCCAGAGAAGCCGTGCATGCCTCATCCCTGGAAGTGCTCAAGGCCAGGCTGGATGGGACTTAGAGCAACCTGGTCTAGTGGAAGGTGGCCCTACCCACAGCAGTGGGGCTGGGACAAGATGATCTTCAAGGTTCCTTGCAACGCAAATCATTCTATGTTTCTATGGTTTTCTAATAGGGATAACCTCAAAACCTATCAGGACAGCAGAACATTTTATATCTTACTGTGGATAAACCTGCTGTGAGTTCTCCTTCAGCAACAGAAAGCAGCATGACAGGTTGTTTTCAGCATTAGCTAGATGAGATCTGAACACTACTGCTACAAGGAAATGAGAATACAAAAAGTGACTCTCATAAAATCAGATTGCACTAATCCCAGTCCAACACTCATGCTAACAAATCTGTGAGGGGAAATGTTTGTCCCTGCCCTCTCTGCATCACTCCAAGATTTAACTGGTGTGTTTAATCCTTCCTTTTCAATGCAAACATTTCAAATTCTAGGGGCAAAAAAAAGTGGTGTTTGTCAGTTCTGATTAAATTACATGCTTTATTTTTTTAATTAAATAGCCTAAAAGGAAATAAACTGGAAGAAATACTCTAACAAATTATTTAGAAGTATTTCAAATGTATCTAAGAAGAGAACCAAATATAAATTGACAGCTTAGCACAAGAGAACTTCAATCTGGGTTTTATTGCAATAACAAAAGTGCGTATTTAAAAGCCTTCACACAGAGCATCTATTCAGAAACAAGCCTGAAGACAGTCAGGGAATTAAAAAGAGGATAGTGTTTTGAATTAATCTAGAACATTTTTGTGGATTAGTTTACAAGCACAGAATGCCTCAGGGGCCTAGGGAGAGCGCAGAGCACTGAAGTCAGAGGGATCTGTCTTTTTCCTGTTGCTGGTGATTAGTTCATATCTCTTTGACACCATGTTTACAGGCCCCTAATTGCCTCATTAATACCTCATTATTACTTAGAAAGTGAAGAAGCTTTTAGCTTTGAAGCTGCTTTGCTGCACTTGAAGGCAAATATAGGGTGAATTTTGAATGTGTTGGTACTAATTAAAGTCGAAGTCTGTTTCCTGTTGCTTGTGGGTGGGTGTTAATGGCTTCAAAGAAAAAATTAGACTTCAATTTATATTACTCACCCCTTAACTTACATACACAGGAATAAGTGCAAGTAAGAACCCCGCTCCTGCAGACTGGATTTACAAAGGGACACAGACCCACAGGTGTACTTTCTTTCATGGTTTTTCAGTGTGAACCAGACTCTGTGAAGGCTCGTTCACTACTAGACTGTCTGGAACAGACTGATGCTGGCCAGCTCAGTCCATGCAGATCCAGCACGCACCTTCCCATGCTGCCGAGCATGGACATGGCCCCATATTCTCCTTTTGCACTAGAACCTGAAAGCAAAACTGACTCATCACTGTGTAAAATTGCCTTGGGTCTATTTGCCTCCTGCTCTGCATGGACATTATTTCCAGGTCACCCTGGAAAAGTTTGGTTCAAAGCAAAACTAAAATCAGGCACAAGATCTTGTGATTTTTTTCACTTCCAACCACATGCATAGATTTTAAATATAGATATGTGTATATTAATAAAGAAAAACATGTGCATGTATACGTAACAATACACCTCACCGCATCCAGTAAGCACATTCTTCCTGAAACGTGTCTGAGGCTGAGACCTTTGGAAAGGGATCCAGTTTTCAAATGACTGTGCACAACTGTTTCAATATACAAACTGCAAATAAGCCAGTGACCGCAATTATGGTTACTGGATTATCATATAAATGAATAAATGAGATGTTTAGAACCTCATTCGGGCTGTAGAGATGCACTGTCTGATAATGTTTCAAGGAATTTTCTTCCAGCCCCAGACAGAAGACAGACAAAGCAGACATTAACCACAACAAAATCAATTCCATGGGAATTTTTTAAAGAAAAATGCGCTTTCTTTAAATTAGTTTGTTTTCAGAGGTCTGGGGATGTTGTGAATGAAGAAGGGGGTAAAGGAGAAGGAAAAGATGCCCATTTTTGGTAAAAGCATTCAGTTTCTTAATAAGAATTTTGGATGAGAAAAACAGTGAAAAAGGGTCTTTGCTGAAAGCAAATGGAAAACCCTACACAGGCTGGAAGATTTGGATATAAAAATAAATTTTTTTCCATACAAATCAAATTCCCAAAGAGGCATTTTTCACCAGAATTGTTTTTCAGTGGTAGGGGCTGGGGGTGGGCGCAGAAATAAAGCAAGTCTAGAAGGCTGAACATTCCTTGATGAAGGAGTCAGGATTTGGCTGAGAGTCCCTCAGACTCAGGGTTTAGCTCAGGCTGCTCAGAGTCACCGGTGATTAACGGGCCTTGTTGTCACAGGCCCAGGACAGCAGGTCTTGGCTTACCATAAGCACTACTAAGGCAGAGCTCAGAACAACTCAGCCTTTCACATTCCTCTCATACCTTGCATCTCCTCTAAGAGGAGGTAAATTGATAGAATCCTGACTTTGTTTTATTTCTGCATTAAAAATGTCAGTAATATTAAATGACACACGCAGCTTGACATCACCCCTTTACATACATTACTGCAAAGAATATACATATAAAACAAAATTTACCTAAAATCATTGGACAGAAACCCAGTCTAAAAAATGGGTAAGGAAGGAACCCGATCCTCCTGTGCTATATTTACAGTATCTTTGATTTATAGCAAACATTTTAAAAAAGTATTAAAACAAAAATAATTAAGGCAAGCCAAATCCTTTCCTTGCCAGCACGCAAAGCTCGTCCGACTGGACATATTGAGGCTATCAATCGGTGGTGTGTATTTATAACCCAGTGCTCAGACAACTTGGAACGACAAATGCAAACAGCCACAAAGAAGTTACTTTGTTCGCTTGGCACAAACAAATCCCCAAGATGAAAAGCAGCCTGGCGTTTATTTTGGGCCAAGCTTCCTCATCTGACGATCCACAACGTGGCACGGAAAGGGCAGTGTTACCAAGGGACACGAAGAACATGGAGATGCATCATTAGAGCAAACACAGACCAGGGGGCCAGATTTTGTTATTCTTGCTTCTTTCTTCCCAGAATGGATGTCACTTTCCCTCTGTTCTTCTCAAAGCACACTGCTTTGGAGCTTGGTTGTTTGTTGTTTGTTTTTTTTTTTTTAAGGATCAGGCTTGTCGGCACAGCCTGAAAAGCTCTTAGAGCTATAATTTAAAACTGAATTGTGTTGATTGAAAACACGACAAGCATCTGACTGCAGACAAGTCTGAAGACTTCCACATGCGCAGTCAAACGAGGACTGGTGAGGACATGGAGGGATCTGCCAGCAATATTAAAGCAAGCTCTGCAGGCACATGATCCCCAACTGTGCCCTAGCAGGCAGCCTGGGAAATGCCCATCTAAAGATGCGGCAGATTCCCTTAACCACTGAGCCATGGAGACCTGAGCTGTCCAAGCAAGCAAGACACTGTGACGGGCAGTCATTCTTGAGAGGCTTCTCAGAACAGAGAGTTCAAATCCAAGACTAAGGAAGAAACCTCAGCGAGGTCCAGGCTGGTTTGATACTGATACCTCATTTATCCTCCAACAAGACCAAATCACAAGAGAAGCAACGGAGGAGAATGGAAAGAGAAAAAGAACTCCAACAGAGTGTTTAGCCAGTGAAAACAGGGCTCTGGGGAGGAGAGCACAGTGCCTTTTGTGGGGAGCTGGATGAGGGAACGGCAGCAAGCTGGCAGCTACCTACAGATGATGAACAGAGGCTGCAGGAGATTGGGGCAGTTCAGTTTTAGGAACGCTGGTGTTGTTCAAGGGAGTATATTGCCATCTTCCATGGCTCCTTCATGGGAAGATCTGGTCAGGCTTCTACTCCTTATCCCCATGGGCAGCCTCGGACACTGAGCCTTCAGTCACATTGTCCCATGCATGGATAACGGAAGCTTGGCTATTTGATGCTACAATGCCTTCTTTCTTCTCATACCTGCATCCTCCTAAGATATGTCAGGGAGCTAAAAGCATGAGAAAGTCTTAATAAAGTTTTAAACTTCTGATGACACTCAGGCTTTAAAAGAAGGGTCATAGGTGATTTGGGAGACTTTTCTCTCATTTCACTTAAGAAAAGGATTTCTCACAGCTCTTTAAACACCAGAATAGATACGCATATATTTTTCAGTATATGGATTCAAATCCTTGGTTTCTTTGGCAAAAGGCCATGTAAATTTTCATGGATTTGTTATTGCCTGCTATAAATTTACTACTCAGAAAGAATAATATTTCATTTGCTTTATCCTCGGTGCCTCTAAAGAAGGTGAAAATAGATTTAAGTCTTTCATTGAGCATCTTGATGAGGGTGGAGAAGAATCATAAAAAGAAGCCAAAAGGACACTTAAAGAATTGATACAAGGCTCCACCAACTATAATTCAGTTGATAAACTTAGGTCTCTTTTGCAATGAATTACAATGCCAAGAGATTTGTTCTGTAAATTCTGTCCAGAACTTGGCAACCCCATTCCTAAAAAAAAAGAAAGCAAACTCCCAGGGGACTAGAGGAATACTTTCCATCTGAACAAGCAGAGTTTGATCCTACTCATGTTGGCTTTTAGGCTCTTCCCATTTTACACAGAGCAATCGGGGCAGTAGAGACAATTCACCAGCACAGGTAGGAGCAGGACCTCAAACTCTTCAGTTGACAGATTCATGGGTATACACACAGCTTCACAAAGTTAAATCCACCAAGCCAAAGCCATTTCCTTGGCAGCTTACTTATTCCATGATTCTTTACTATCTTCACAGTGACCTCATTCAGAGAGGACACTGCAGGGCTCTTACCTCCCTGTATCAGCCCTCAAATGAGGTAGGCTTGGGATTAAGAGGGCAGAACCTGGACTTCAGCAGCAGCAGAGATCCAAGTGTGCAGAAAAGTGTGCTTGGTTTTTTTGTGACAGTGTAGAGTGAAATCAAAGAGTCACACTGTTTTTGCTCTGGAGCTTCTCCAAAACTTATGGTCAGACCCAGACTTGCCTCCATTTATCAAACTTACTTAGCTCAAAGAGTCTGACCATGTGGTTACCACCATATTAGTATCTGAGATATTAAGTTTATGCTACTGAACAAATTTATGACTTGAAAGCCTGATCCTTGTCACTGGGGATTCAAGATGTGGACAGATGAAGCAATTTGCTCAGAGTCAAAAAGAGGATGGGTTACAAAGTTGAGGACTGAAGCAGAACCACTGAGTCCCATGTTGTTGGCCGGTGCCCAGGGAGATCCTTTTTCCTTTTCAGTGACTGAAAGATCAGTGAATGGCTCTCTAAATGCTTCCAGTGGGAACACTCTAAAACACAGCAAATGGGATTTTTCACACTTTGACTAATGAAAGCTTGGCACATGGCATGACAAATAAAATCCTCGCTGCCAGCAGTACAGATATATATAAAATGATGTTTATTTCTACAGGGCTTGTGAATAAGCAAGACATTTTTCACCCATGAAAGGCAGTTTCTATGTGCATGTGTAAGTTAGCAACAACAACAAAAAGTGTGACTGATGATCCCAATGAAAATCATCCCAATGAGATTTAAATAGTCATAACTTTTTGCTTCTGAAAAGAAAGTCTCTCTTTTTACTTCAACCTACAAATTTGTAAGTTTATTGTGGCTATATTTCTCTGCTCTTGTCAGAAATACAGACATAATTCATCCTTTTGTTTCATGTTTAGAGACTAGTTATCATCACAGGACTAGGCACATATAGAGAGAGATGCAGTAAGATGTGCTCAGAAAGCACAGTGCCTGCAAGATCTACTTCCACATGAAAACAAAGCTAGTTTCTAGCAAGAGAGGAGAACTCATTCTTCTTGCCAAATTATGACATTTCTCTTATTTGAATCTTTTTTCCCTGCTTTCTTGGTGCTTTCCACATGACCAGTGCTAACAAGAGGAGAGACGAGTCTTAACTCCTCGTGCAGGCAGACTAAAAGTGATTAGACACACTGGGACCGACCAACGTGCACTACATACACACTTCCAAAACAGACAGTTTTTTCTCTTTGTCTGCTGAAAATGTTTGGAAAAGAGTGCACTGAAAAAAGCCCTGAAAACAGTAACTTCTGTGATAAACTGATAATGGGATCCTACCAAATAAATAAAAGATGACCTGGCCATAGCCTTCCAGTTTACAGCAAACTTGATATCCCCAGGACAGCTCAGCAGAGGAGCCCTTGTAGGCATTTCAGGGACTTGCCATAGTGCGAAATGTTTATTTTTTCTCAAGTCCAAAAGGATTACTGGGACTATTTTAAATTTGTTTCAAAGAAACAATAGAAGAGCTTTGTAGTTCTGCAATAATCAGAAGATATGTAAGAAGAGATAGGTAAGTTGTGATGTGCTTTAGCATAGCAGAGCATCAGGTTTTATTCGATTAATTCCTCCCTACAGCTCGTAATGGATATACACAGTGTGATTTCAGGGCAGAAGTAGCTTCAAAGTGTGAGCTGCGTATCACAGATCCAAGCATGCACAGCTGGATCTCAAATGTATAAGCCACTTTGAGTTGCACATGAAGAAGGAAAGGGGAAGAGTACTATGATCTGAAATGTTAAAGCTTCTCAGACATGATTAGGTGCATTTACACGTTCTACTCAAACCAGCAGAAGTTGTTTCCAGGCAACAGAAAGAAGCGAGTAGGACTCCACACTCACTTATGTGGGGGGACGACAGNTTTCCAGGCAACAGAAAGAAGCGAGTAGGACTCCACACTAAATTATGTGGGTGTACAACATAGATATGAACTGCTCATCACCTGAGACTTCCTAAAAGCAGGACAAAATCTTGATTTGGACAGAGAACTGGCAGTGTTACAAGAAAATTACACGTATTTAAAAAGCTTCCTATCATTATCCTCCTGGGGGAGAGGACAAGGGATACAGCATAGAGGTAGGTAGGATTGCCTTCCAATAACCACAACCAGATTTCTCATAAAAGGAGACAGCCAGATTTCTCCTGCAGCAGGTGTCCTAGAAAGCCATGAGAAGGTAGCACATACTGGCTGTAGCATGCCCAGTAGCCCATTTATCAGGAAACACTGTCACAGGCTGTGTCAAAATCCAGAGAGAAAACCATCCCCATGACGACCCTGCAAAAGCATTGCTGCAGTGCTGGCATGAACTTTGAACCTCAGCATCTCTCAGCATCACTAACACTCAAGCAGAGTTCTCCTCCTTAATCTTACTTAGAAGTGATTTTATAACGTTGTAGGCATATCTGTTATTCACCCTTATTAAGGGACTTAGGATGACTTGGAAGGTGTTACCAATATTTGCACACCTGTTCAGAGGAGCAATAGCTTTGTACTGGACCGCTACTAAAAAGCAGTAATCCTGAACCAAAAGAATGCATGGCAAAGGATGGATGAAATGAGGTCAGTGGCTATTACAGAGTGCTACCCTCAGCCTCCACTCTTAAGTGAGATGAACATCTGGTTGGGATAGTGGAGGTCCACCTGACCCAGCTCTGGTCAGGCTAGATGAGACCCCTTCTGAACCTATTTGTTTAAGATTCATGAAACCCAATATACACACTCATATGGCATTCTGAGATTAAGGAAGTTCAGTTCCTGGCCAATTTCTATTGTTAAGCTCACAAAACACTGTGATAAATAATGGAAAATGCTTCAGCTGCTATTTATTTGGGGCACTTTTACCATCTGACATCAGAAAATATTCCATGGTGGAATTTATTAACATAAAAATGGACTTGGTGAGACTTTGTGATCTATTAAACTTCCAGCTAACTAGACTTTTGTTTATCCAATCGACAGATGGTGTTTTTCTGAACTGGTTATGTTGATTCACAGCACTGAAGTGGTTACTGGAAAAAAGGACCACTACTTTAATAAGGAGCAGGCCCACACACACACAACAAATATGAGCCATATTCTACCAGCTCCAAAAGAAAAAAAAGCAGCACTTTTTACACCGAATTACCAAAATATTGGCACATTTTGCATGTCTATTATGTGTTCCAAGCCACTGGAATAGGAATGCTGTTGGCAAATGAGCTACTTCAGACATATACACATTATTGCATTTGCTCGGAATATTCTGCTCCAGGTTAGGCCGAAGATGCAGAGACTCCTCTTTCAGAAGTGCTGTCTTGGAGAGCCGGTTTAGCTGCCTTATAATAAAGACTCATCCCACTTAAAAAACCCTCTGAGGCTTCTCATTAATAAATGCCAATGAACATAATATGATACCCAGATTGTATAAATCAATGGCAATCTAGAAACCAGGAAAAGAAAATAGAGTGAATGACAATAAAGAGTGGAGCATTTAGAGGACTCTTGAGCAGCTGAACTCCCAATCGTTCTCCAAACATGAAAGAGGCTTCAACTGCTTATGAAATTAAGTGGAGCTTCTGGAACTGCACACTGAACTATGCTGAACAGGAAGAAATCTCTTTGCTTATTAGGCCTCAAGGAGATAATCTATTGTGCTGTGGAAACAGCTACAGCCTTTTCTATGCAGCAGGGAGATTACTTCTGTTCAGGTGGATGAGCTGCTTTCAGATCTTTTTCTGCACAATCTCTCTGATTTAATATGCTTTAGGAATGGGACAGTAATATTCTGCTTAAGGTGCAGACAGAAGATCTTGAAAAGACAGGATCCACCATATTTGGGGTAGGACATCGTAGAAGGACAGGCTTCTGCCTCCGTGGGCTAAAATTCAGAATATTTTTGAGAGGATGGGAAAGAGAACTGAAAATATAAGGAGGCATTAACAGTACTCACCTATCGCATCATCTTGTGTGTGCGTATGCATATATGTATATAGATATATATATATGTATGTATGAATGCACTAATATATATAAAGGCACACATATAGCTACATACACCTTCTTAGAGGTGTGCATAGGTAATATTATATACACACACAAGCGGAGACTAAACTTTATACAGAGGGAGAATGCATTCCAGAGTCTGACACTGGGAAAGGTTTTCTTCAGCTATTTACACGCCTAGTCTCAGGCAGGATGTGGTCTGTCATTGCAGAGGCCACAGCACAAGGTGAGACTTTGCAAAATGTAATACAAGCTATTAATGCTGGTTGGTCTGCAAAATTCATACCTCGTTCTTAGGAGGGAGGATGTTGGGATTGAGAAGGGATTTTCTTCAAGAACTAGATTGGTAGTTTTTGCGACACTGAGGCAAGAGACACTAAATTGGACACAGGAGGACAAACAGGCAAGGAAATAGAAGACTGACTACAGTGGCTACATTGTATTTGTAACACACATGAAAAAAAAGATGTGAAACATTAAAACAGTGGTGATAATTCAGCAGTTTCAGCGTGACAGCCATAAGTAGTGGAGGTTTGTTCCTCTGACAACTGCATGTTTCATATCACGAATTGCACGACTACACAACGATGTTTTATGTGACTACAACATCAAAATCAATCTTCTGCAGGAAAATCTATTTGCCAGACACATAACAGCACAGGTGTCTCAGCAAATAACAAGTCACGGCATGACAGCTAGCGGTGCAACTGCTTTAGGCTTCATACTTTTTTGAGTCCAGGACAGCTACAGCGAATGCCACCTGTGTATAAGAATAAGGAAATCTAATTAGCATCTTTAACTGGACTTCAGCAGCATGATCGCACATTGAAATTAACCCCGCTCAGAGTAGTTAGACCAGAGACCTCAGGAAGTTCCTTCCAATCTAAACTGTTCTGTGATTCGTAGCATACAAGAAGATTGAATCTCATCTGCCATCTCTGGCAGGAGCAGAAGATATGTTCAGCTTCATTCATGGAAAAAAGGAAAAGCTGGGTTCTTACTCTTCCAGTTTTGACATAGGACAAGTTTGGGGAGAGTCACTGAGCCCGCAGAGTTCCTTGCTGCAGGAAGGTTGTAAGAAATGCAGGGACTAAAATCCACTGAGTGCCTTCAAAAGAAAGTACACCATGGTAGAGACAGGGAAATACTGATACATCACAGGCCAACAATAGGGTGTTTTTCCTGTGAGGAAGGTGACCAGAGAGGAGCACAGTCTCTAAAAAAATGTTACATTTTTCTGCATGCAAATACTAATCCCTCACAAGCCGCTTTCTCTCAGATCTAATAATCTTCTTTACCTGTTGGAAACTTACTGTAATTACAAGTTCCAGTGCAAGCTTCTCATTAACAAAGAAATCTACCCTCTATTCCATGGGAGTTTGTTTTGCCTCATTAAAGATATTGTTAAAGCCTCCACAAGTATTTTTTTTATACCCACATGGACTTCTTATTGAATCTGGCTGTCTTCACTTCCTGTTTTAGCACAACTCACTTGGTAAGCTGTTGCCTCACTGCACCCCTAAAAGTGGTTGCCCCTAAGTGGTTGGTGAAATGATAAATATTTATTTAGTAAGGTTCTTTGACATAAATAACAGCTAAAACTATTTATTATGCTTCCATAAAAATAACACAGCTTTTGTAAGATTAAAAGCCAATTCCCCCATTAATTTTCCTCAGTTTGTTAAACGAAAATAAGGTAACCTTCCCTTTGCATCTTAGCCCTCTTATCTGTTCACAGTTTTTAACAGTCAGTATTTTCCATCTGATTACTTCTAATCACACTGTTACACTGACTTTACAGCCTTGGGCATTATTACAAAGCTTCTCTATTACTCCAGATAGGCACAAAACAGTAGCAGGTAGGGAGCAATACACATTTTCCAAAGATCAGCACCATTATTTAATGTTTTTGTAAATATTTACTTTAGACGCAGGCTAAATGTTACTTAAGATTTGTTCTAAACTGCTGTGTTTAAAAGTAAAAAATCACAAGGACATATGGAACTCATCTGAAGCAGAAAGAAATGTTACAATTTCACAAAAGAATTAATTTCTTTACTGTTACCGGAGAGTTGCCTTCATAAAACTTGTGGCATGCTTTTGTGTCTTAGGTGGAACATCATGACACACATCATGTGGTTTTGTGGTCTCCTCTTCCTACTGCCTGAAGCTCTGGCTGCAGTTTCCCCAACCTGACTGTCCCACCAAATCCGTACACACCCTCATCGTGCTCCCACTGGGATTTCTGTTCCTGTTCTGCTCTTTTTTTTTTTTTTCCCCTTCTTCTTAGTCATCTTACCCACAAGCGGCATAAATCAAGGCGAGGCCGTGTTTTCACAGCTAGACAGTTCTTGCAACATCAGGGCTGAGTTCAGGGAAACGGCTGGAAACTTGCTATCCTCACACACACACACACACACATACACACCTGCCTTTTGGCTCATGGGAGACGAGCACAGTGCCAAAGATGTTTGTTTATTCTTGCCCTGGGTGCTTTGATATGTACGCTATCGATGAGGGCAATCGCCTCCCTCACAGCGCAGCACCCGGCTCTGAGCAGGGCCTCACATCCTCACAGACCTCCCAGGCGTCTTCTCCACGGCGTGAGATGCTGGGTCATGTCACTCCTGATGTTCCTACCAGCCTCCTGACAAGGCCCCTCTGCTCTTTCACTGCTTTGGAAGGGATTTGGGAAGGAGCTAGAGAAAGGGTAGACCAAGTCAAAGCCACTACGCCCGGCAACTGCAGCCATGTCACTTTGGAAGTGGCACTTGCTGAATGCAAGGAGAGTTTGATCCAGCTGGAGCAAAGGCAGTGTTACAGTGTCATGACAGCATCAAGCCTGTAGCTTTTAAAAGGTTTGTGGCAGCTTCGGATCCTGTGTTGTGAATCTCCTTAGCCCTTGTCATGTGACATCTGCTGGGACATGGACTGCACAACCTTTGCTGCTCTGGACCTTCATTTCAGGTGTGCGCACAGCCACCAACTGTGACCCTGCATATTTGGGATGGGTGGGCGGAGAATGAGCGCTGAGGCACACTTGAGAGAAAGGCGGGGCTGCTGAAGAGAGAAAGAGAGGCCCTGCCCTCCCAGTCCTTGTGAGATTGTGCCATCACACCAGCAATGCCAGGGAAGCGAGCTGGTGGGGAGGCCACATGAGAACTCACTGCTTACAAAGCAACACACCCACACTGCTGCCACTCCATATCCCAACACCACAGACCCACAGGTGACTCCAAGCCACCAGCACCCATCATGGCCATGACTTGGCTGTCTCACAACCATCCTGTGCTGCAGTGATGGGACACCCTATGTGCTAAAAAAACCTCCTGCCTCTCTGTCCTTCTCTAATTTTCCCTTATCTGAACCATATCTCTCAGGGTGGAACCAGAAAATGGAATATTTATTTGAAATATTAAAGAACTAGAAACACAGTGAGGAAAAACCAGTCCCATACTCCGTCTGATTTTTACCTGTCTGGGAGATCTGAGAGGAGAGAGAAAAGGATGAGTGTCATCACTTAGAAAGGAGCTGCTGGTTCTGACACGGTGGTGAGGAGAACGCTCTCCTGACAGGAGCAGTGTGGTGGGGATGCACACACAGTGGTTCCAAAGTGCCCCTCAGTAGCCTGTGTGGCTGCTTTTGTCCATCAGTCACCGCAGCAACTGGTGTCCCTCACAGTCTCCACGGGGCTCTCAGGAAGCCACATTTACATCCAGGTGGGCCTGAGTCTTTGTCACTGTCCTTGGCAAAACTCTGCTGGCTCCTCTCGGAGTTTTGCCAGAGCAAGCGCTGTGCATCATAACAGTATGACTGCATTTCATCATGTAAATTTTGGTAGTTTTGATCATTGTCAATACAGTGAGGAACTTCCTTTTTGGAAAGTTTGCAGTTGGGGAGGTGATGTGAAACCCAGGATACAGATTCGCTCTGCTGCACACAGCAGGATGAGGCAGATACCCAGGGCTGGGCAGCGTCCTGCAGGGAGAATAGACTATGTCCAGCACCCTAACTCCCATCCCTGCCCAGAACGGATCTGGGGAGGCAGGAGTTCTTGTGTGTGACGGTGACAGGCATTGTCAGCCTGTTCTCTGCTCTGAAACCCTTTAAACACACGGGAGGTGGTGTGAGTTGCAGCTGCTGAACTCAAATGCCTTTTGCAACGACCTCCAGAGAGGGGTCCAGACCCCCAGGGACCCTGGAAGTGCGCCAGTCACCAAGAATCCCCTCAGGTCGAGCTGCTGAGGCTTTTCGGTCCAAGTGGAAGCTGGATCGCTAACGATGCGTGCTTGAAATTACACAGGTTTCCTTCCTTCCACCCTCCTGTGAGGCTGAGGAGGCGGGGGTCCCGGTGAGGACAGCTGAGGTACGGGATAAGGTGCTGCCCGCGCCATGCAGGCATGTCCTGCCCTCCACGCCGGGCTCGGAGGGGCCGGGGAAAGCCGGACATGTCCTGACCGCGCGGGTCAGCGCAGCCGGCGAGCGCTGAGCGGGGGCGCCGCAGGGCATCCCCCGGGGAGCTGGCTGCCCTCTGTTCCTGCCCGTGACAAGCCCCGTCGGACTCACTCTGTCACATTTATTGAGTTCGGGGATGTCGGAACTTCTTGGTTTCGCGCTGTTGGTGTTTAACGCGCGGGACGGGACGCGCAGGTGCCGCGGGCCGGGCGG
>WEIT01006669.1:21990-132799 GCA_013389985.1 Dryoscopus gambensis
CAGCCCCACGCGGGCCTCATGGTGACCGTGGGCTTTGCTTGCTGCGAGCCCGCGTGGGGCTTGTGCGAGGAGATGGGGAAGCGGGACTCCCGCTCCTCCTGCCCTGCGGGCAGCCCCGAGGGTGGCATCACTGTCTCCTGCCCTTCTGCCCCTCCATCACTGACCAGCCCCTCTGTCTTCCCCGCAGCAAGGAGAGCTCAACTCCTTCCTCTGGACCATTCGCCGTGACCCCCCCGCCTATCTCTTCGGCACCATCCACGTGCCCTACACGCGAGTTTGGGACTTCATCCCTGACAACTCCAAGGCCGCCTTCCACGCCAGCTCCAGTGTCTACTTCGAGCTGGACCTCACGGACCCCTACACCATCTCGGGGCTGGCCAGCTGCCAGATGCTGCCCCACGGGGAGAACCTGCAGGACGTGCTGCCCCGGGAGCTGTACCGCCGCCTAAAACGCCACCTGGACTACATCAAGCTGATGCTGCCCCACTGGATGACCCCGGACCAGCGGGGCAAAGGGCTCTATGCCGACTACCTCTTCAATGCCATCGCCGGGAACTGGGAGCGCAAGAGGCCTGTGTGGGTGATGCTCATGGTGAACTCCTTGACGGAGACGGACATCCGCTCCAGAGGGGTGCCGGTTCTCGATCTCTACCTCGCCCAGGAGGCCGAGAGGATGAAGAAGAAGACGGGTGCGGTGGAGCGGGTGGAGGAGCAGTGTCACCCGCTGAACGGGCTCAACTTCTCCCAGGTAAGGAGGCTTCTGGGCCTCATGTCTTATCCCAGGATGTAGGGGCCGTTCTCCTTGCATATCCATCAGTTGGAGGGGGTGAACCCCAAGCCTGCCGCAGCGGGGTGGTCACTCATGGGCCTTAGCAGCTTTTGTGTTGGGCTGCCTGTTCGCCGTCACACTGACCAGTCCTGCCTGCAGAAACCCCATGATGTGCGTGGCGAGCGCTGCGTGTGGATCATGTGTATAATTTATTTTGAGAGGCAAATGTCCAAGGTGTGAATGTGTGTGTCTGCTTGCTTGCCTCTTGTGAGGAAAACTTCCATGCTTCCCATCCTGTACCGGAGCTGGGTAAAAAGTGCTTTTGTTTGTTTGTTTGTTTGTTTTGAAGTAAAGCAGTTCTGTGGTACTTGACAGGAAGAGGATGAAGCATGAACAATGAAAATAGAAATTTCAACATTGTTCAAATTGATTTAAAGTACATGCAAACTGTCAGTCGTCTTTTTAGTGGTCACTGGGTCAAAACAAAGTGGCTTATGTTGCCCTTGTACTGGGGGAAATTAAGTGTGCAATATACATGGGTATATTTCATTTTAGAACAGGTAAATTTCAGTAAAAAGAAAAGGATGTAGGTTAAGAAACAAAAGTTTTTGGTGTAACTGGACTCTGGAATTCTTTCAGTGGATTTAGCTTTAAACAACCAAATACTAAGCCATGAGATCTATTTCATTTCAGTGGATTAATCAGGAACACAGTAACAGCTCTTGACTTTGCTTTGTGGAACTGTTTATGTGAAATGAGATTTACTAGAAGTTGAGGAAATGAATGTGTGTGGAAGAAAACAAATAATCTAGCGGAGATTTAAGGTGGTGTCAGTTACTGCTATGATATTTCATTTTTAACCTGCTTTTTGTCATTAGTTTTGTATCGGTCTATTTCCAGCCTTATCTTACTGTCCTACTTTGACCAAAACAATTCTTGGTGATGTGGTAATAAGGATTAAAGGACTGATCTTCGATGTGATTAAAATGTCCTTAGAGTGCCTTCACCCCCTGCTCCCCTGAAGTCCGGTGGGAACTATTTTAAGGGGAAAAAGTCTGGCTTTCACTAACATTTGGTTCAGCCAATATTTTAACTAGCAGTCTTTACATACAGCCTTCAGAGGAGATTTGTTGCATACACTTTTGAATGAATTTTCTTGTTTATCAACAAAAATAATTAAAAGAAAGCCTCTCAGGACCTTTGCATTAATTAATACACATCGAAACCAAGGAATTCTTTCTACACTGTTCTGTCTGAAAGGTTTAAGTGCCTGTCCACCCTTCTTGAAAGTGAGGTAAAAATAATTAACCATTCCAGACATCCAATAGTGTTTGGTGGTATTAGGTCAAAAATGGCAGTGAAAGTCAAGCACATGAAAGCACTTGGTTAAAAATGTCCCACTTGGAAACCTTCTAAATGTGAATCGTACTGCATTTTTTTTTTCTTCTTAGAGAGGGTGAGCAACAGAGAAAGGAAAAGGGACAGAGTACAAAACTCACTGCTGCTCTTACCCGTAACTGTGTTTTTCTCCAGGTTTTAAATAGAAACAAAATTTTCCCATTCATTTTGCTCCAAAAATAATCTAAAAAAGAACAGTAAAGGTATTACTGCTATTGGCGAGTAGAGGACAGTCATTTATGCAAAACATTTGTGCTGATTAAAAAAATGCATTCCATTTTAATTGTTAGAGAGAAGTGACAAAGTTGCTGAAATAGATCAGTGTTCAGGAGGGTTTTTTACTAGATTGAAGCTTTTTCTGGGAACAAGGCCACCAGAACAACAGGAGACAAAATTAAACAAAACAAACCAGATATTTATTTTCTTGCTTCCTCTAGATTTCATGCATCCTGACACCTGGCTAGTTGTTTAACAATAGTAATTTGTAATGTTATCACACCGTCTGGCAGTCCTACTGCTTGGTGTATTACTGTGCTAATTTAGTGGAGTGGATTACTATGGCAAGGTTTCACCTCCCAATTCCAGGTCTTGGAGCCTTCCTTAAGCAACACGTAATTAAAACACACTAAAATGGAAATAAGAAATTGAGCAGCTTTTGTCTCGCAGGGTGTTTGCACAGTTTGATGAGAACATCTGTGATAAATTACAGTCCCAATTCTGCTAAGGGCATCAGCGGTTTTTTACCTGTTTTCAGCATTACTGTTACAGGAATACTGCACATTATTTCTGCATTCAGAATTCAGGTTTTAAGACTGTGCCTTGCTGAATCATGTCAATGATTCCCTTTTGTTTCCCATGTCCCCAAAGTCCAGTATTTTTGCCCTAAGCAAATTTAAAAAAAAAGACAAAAAAAGCTTTTTTCCCCTACTTCTTCCCCTCAAAGGCAGCTTTGTGCTACTGCAAATATTTAATCTGACTACATACACCAAATCTGTTAATCTGATACCGTGAGGAGGAGGAAATCTAGGAGTGGTCCCGGTGTGGTACTTGGTTTTGATCTGCTCTGAAAGAAAGTGGATACACTTGCATTTTTGGCCAGGAACAATCTTTGAAACGTTCTGTGCGTGGCTTTGAAATGTTGATTGTCTTAGCCGGATAAAAAGATTAAGGTGGCTCATATAATTAGCTGCTTCCTGGAGAGCCAGCTCCTGCAGGTAAGGCAGGGAGCATTGTTTTCTATTGTAAACCCCGAAACTTTGTAGTTTGATGCTCTGCTCCCCCTGAAATCTCTGCACAGCGTTTCCTGCTGCTTCTCCACATCACTCCCATCCTCCTCCTTCCCGCTGACCAGTCGCTCTCCTGCTTGGATCCCGGGGGGGATTGTTATCCCACCTCTTGGGACTCTGGCAGCTGCTGGTCACTCAAAGTCCGGGCCCCAGGTATGGTAGAGCTGGTGTCAAGGTGTCTGAATCCCAGCAGAAGGCTGTATTGGGAGCCTGGATGCAGGGGAGTTGATAGCAAGTTTGCCTCAGGTGGAAATTTCACTGCTCCTTGGTACCTGAAGTTTCAGGGTTTTCATGGAAGGTGGGACAGAAAGAGCTGAGGCAAGTGAAGAGGAAGCGAGGAAGTCTGTCTGACAGCACTGATGCGTATGCACAGAGTGGCCAGAAAAGGGCAAAATCAAGTTGTCCACCACTGAGAACTGGTGAGGGGCAGATGGCATTCTAGGCCTTCTCGTGGAATCCTGACAGAGGCACTACAGCCATAACTGGATGTGAGGACTCATCCATGTGTCCTCTGAGGGCCAGCCGGGGATAGGACTAAGCTTTCTCTCTTCTTTGGGACCCTCATGTGGGTCTATGATGGGGAGCTGTCCCCATGCTGTTGTTGGAGTAAGGAGAACTGTGATGGTGGCTCCTGCAGCTGCTCTGTTGCATCCTCCCTGATGACCCAGGGCTGTCATGGGACCCCCACCACCCTGGAGTAATCGCAGTGTGTCCCCACTGAAGGTCTAGATGGTCAGCAAGGGGAAGGTCTTACCCCTCTGCCCAAACTGCTGTTCCCTGGGGAGGTGGGTGGCATCCCTTGCTTGTGTCTGATCCTGTTTCTCAGCAGGATCCCCAGTCCCAGACAGTGTTCATAGCCCTTCCTCTACATTAGAACTACAATCCCTCTCCCATCCCATCCTGAGCTTGCTCTCCTCAGGGACAGTCTGCATTCAGTTCATTGCAGATGCCCTGAATCTCAAGGTTCATAGGGGAAATTTTGTGTCAGGGTTCAGCTTCATTCCAGCCTGTTGGTGGGGAAGCTGTCAGGCTGGTGGGGAGCTGCCAGCATCCCCATTTCTCCCCCTTGGCTGTTTGGGAAGCCCCGACTCTGGTCTCCCCTGGCTGGTATCATTTCCAACTGCAGGGGGAGATGTTAAATATCAAACCAGTGTTGATTGGATCAGAGACCGCCTCAAAGAAAGAAACCTCAGACTGTGCCAGATTAAACTTCACACTTCACCATTCTCCCCCTTTCATTTCTTTGCCGCCTCGTTCTCTGCACAAATAAACCTCATCTCCCCGCTTTCTACCAATGAGACAGCATTCATGGGGCAGGAATGACTTTGTTAACAAAATCAGTCTTCATTTCCCAGGTCCTGCTGTTCCATCAAACCCTGGGACATGGCAGCTTTGATTACTCTGGTGATAGGATTAGAGGGGGGAACAAGTGCTGGTTAATAAAAGGCCGATGGGTGGTCCATCATGTTTGGTCACTGACAGCTCTGCAGCCTCGAAGCTGGACCTTCAGTGGCAAAACAGTAATATACACAGTGATATACAGACAGGGCCACATCCTGGGCTCTCTACTCAATCTGCCCTGTCCCCTTGAAAAACTAAACATTTCTGTGATCACAAAGCTGGGATTCTCTGAGCTGACAGGACCAGTGTAACTGACTTCAAGAGAAGTTTACTTGTTCGTCCTAGTGAAAGATCAGGGCTCAAAGTTTTCTGAACTGAATTAAAGGGCACAGTTTCAGAGCTAGCTGATAGTCTGTATAGTTTATATGAGGGAGTATTACTGTTTTTTTTTTTTTAATTTTTGAAATAAAAGTGGCTTTTGCCCAGTAGAAATGGCACCTTCTTGCTCTTAGAGAATGTCAGGCTTTATGAAACCTGAAGGAGTCATCAAAAACAGCATCACCTGTTTTGATTGCTGAATATTTGTGAAAGAAATGTTGTTAAAGGGTTTGATTACACATAGCTGTACATAGTGCACATATTTTTCAGCTTGCTGGCTTTTGTTAAACTGTCACTCCCTTCATCCTCTTGTGCCCCAGAGTAAAAAAATCCCCTAGCAAAATTAACCTTGGGGTAGAAATTCATACAGCAAAAATAGAAATCCTTCCATTTAACTCCCTTTGAATACTAGCGGGAGCTGCTTTATGCCTTCACCATGGGAACTGTTGAAGATGAAACTATGCAAGTACTAAAACTCCAGTAGTGTCAGTAACACCTGAAAGGATCAGCAGCTGACGTTTTATAGCTGTACCCACCTGTAGGTGTTGCTCTGCACAGGCAGTGACTGTGTACTCCTGCCTGACAGCCCCTTGGAAGGCTCACCCAGGCATTTGATGCCTATTAAGCAAGCTGCCAGTCACTAATGATGGCTCGAGGGGCAGCTGGCAATTCATCTCTTGTATTTATTGTGTATATAACTGCCAGAAGTGTTATTACAACAGGTCAGGTATGAGCCGTTCCTTTCCCTCTGATCCTTCTCACCTCCCTTGGTAACATCCCAGCCCAAGGCAGGTGTACCTGCCTCCCACAGGCAGGCCTGGAGGATTCTGCTGGTTGATTTGTTTGCAAAATTATGGGTGCTGCTTGTGATTGGTATTAGGTAGGAATTACATCTTTATAAGATGGGCTGTGAAAGGGAAGAATCCCCAGAAAACAGTCTGATGCTCAAGGGAGTCCCTACTCTACCTGAGGCGGCTTAACGTTACCAGTGTATATAAGTCAAATAGCAGAATTGTGCCATTTCTTTCTGTGTGTGTTTGCCACCTCAGAACTGCTCACCCAGTACGTGCAAAAGCCCCTGTTTGGTAAATGGTATTTTCACAGTGATTTTCAATCTGTTTGTTATTTGCTGTCACTTTGTGATGCCGTTGCAGCAGCAGTCAGGATCCTCCTCCAGGCCCAGAGTGCTTTGCTTATAAACAGAATGAACCATTGACCTTAAAAACCTCAACTTCAAGTATAGTGCAACCTACAGTCCTCAGAAAGTCTTTAACAGCCTCCCCTCAGCTCCCTAGTGAGTAGCAATCCATGTTATAAAGCCAGCCCACATCATTCGGGCGAGTCAGAGGTTCCTGGATTGCAAAGGCCAGAAATGATCTTAAGCAAGGGCACTCACTCACCTTGCACTCCTGCAGAGAGGAGATCAGTGGCAGGGCTCCTGGCAAAGCACATTTAGGGACTTCAGAGGGACATATGTAAAATAACAGGTTTCCCCTGTGCTAGGCTTTACACTGCAAACCCTTATTAATCTTTTCACTGTCATTAGGAGTTGATGAGACAGGTAAAAGGCAGAAGAAATCACAGTGTTACTGCTTGAGCCGTGTGAACTTGGTGTGATTTCTTTCATCTCTTGGTCCTATTAGTGAGGTTCCCTGCCTGCTTGGATGAATGATTGTAAGCTAACTTTCCCAGAGCACAGTGTTTAGGTTGTAGCACAAAAATGGAAATTTTCAGTAATGACTGGTGTTTTAGAAACTTAATTGTTCTTAATTTTCAAGGGTCAGTGTTAGAAGAGCCCCATTTTGCAGGGAAACATAGCTGCCTTGTGTTCTCACACTTTCCCAAATCCCTCTTCCAAGCGGGCAGCCAGTACAGATGCTCGATGCCACTATCCTTTAAATCTGGAGAAAGCACTGTGGGTTGATGACAAAATTTCAGTATCTTTGTGAAGCTCTCAAATTATTTCTAGGTTGCAATTACTAAGACGTTTATTTCTGAACATTGCAACAATTTGTGAACTTAATACTCTTTCTGTAACCCAGAAAGCATTACAGTTTCCAGCTTGCTTGAGACGTCAGAAATTAAACGGTGCCTGCAGAGCTTAAAACTGCAGATACCAGTGTTTGAACTTAAAATCTCAGTTCTTGGGCTGGAATTGGAGCAAGACTATGCTCTCTGCAGAGTGGGAACAGACATGCAACTAAACTGTACGACTGGTTGTATCCATCACAACAGCTGGTAGTTATGGCATCTCAGCATCTCCATGGATTTGCTTTTTCTGGTGCTCAAGAGAACAATACAGCTACCTTGTATTATGGTTACTGTTATTGGATCTAATTGTCATTTAAAGGCACAGAGAATGAAAAGTGACCTGGTTAATACCTGTCAGAAGCTCAAGCAGGAATTCACACTCATGTCTGCTGCTTGTATCACTGGTTATTCCAACAGCAGTCCTTCACATTTGGTTTTCCAATATTTTAGAATTTCTGGTGCAAGTCATTTCAGGACTTCTAGCACAACATAAATGAAATTTGGTTAAAACTGTAAATTAAAACCATGTGCTCGGCATTTTGAAATGGATGTTGTATGACTTGAGGAGGCTTATTAGCAAAAGTATTTTCAGTTTGAATGAGATCAAAGGCACAAGATTTTCCACTCTGAGGGTCATTTAGCATCGTCCCGGACACCCCATTTCTCATCATACATAGACTCCCATAGGCTAGTTATGCCTGAAGAAATCATCATCCCTGAAATATTGTAATTAGATTTATTATCAGCGGACCACTGCTGATCACCTCTGTCCAGGCACTGCAACAACACTGAGGGGTTGAAGAGTCTTGCAGATGTCAGAAGCAAGATGTCAAAAGTTTTATTCCTGACTTCCACAAAATCAGGATTGCAGCCCATGCTGGTGGGTAGCAGTGTTAGAAGTGACAGACCAAATCCTGTATGTTATACCCGTTCCAGAATGTCCCTTGAAGCCAAGGGTAACACTGAACCATTCCCAGAAACTCCCAAGTAGCACATAGAGAAAGGACTGTAAAAAAAGGAAAAGAAACTATTCTGATTTCTTCTCTTCCTCGGCTCAGTTAGGGTGGAAGTTATGAAGCCTTCCTCATGGAACGGTTGGATAGATGGGCAGAGTCCAACAAGATGAAGTTTAATAAGTCCAAGTGCCGAGTACTGCATTTTGGCCACAATAATCCCCTGCAGCATTATAGGCTGGGGACAGTGTGGCTGGACAGTGCCCAGACAGAAAGGGATCTGGGGGTGCTGGTTGACAGCCGGCTGAAAATGAGCCAGCAGTGTGCCCAGGTGGCCAAAAAGGCCAATGGCATCCTGGCCTGTATTAGGAATGGTGTGGCCAGCAGGAACAGGGAGGTCATTCTTCCCCTGTACTCGGCGCTGGTGAGGCCGCACCTCGAGTACTGCGTCCAGTTCTGGGCCCCTCAGTTCAGGAAGGACATCGAGACGCTTGAGCGCGTCCAGAGGAGGGCAACGAAGCTGGTGAAGGGCTTGGAACACAAGCCCTATGAGGAACGACTGAGGGAGCTGGGGTTGTTCAGCCTGGAGGAGAGGAGACTCAGGGGTGACCTTATTGCTCTCTACAACTTCCTGAAAGGTGGTTGTAGTCAGGTGGGGGTCGACCTCTTTCACCAGGCAGCAACTGATAGAACAAGAGGACACAGTCTCAAGCTGCGTCAAGGGAAATTTAGGCTAGATATTAGGAAAAAGTTTTTTACAGAAAGGGTGATAAAGTATTGGAACAGATTGCCTGGGGAGGTGGTGGAATCACCGTCCCTGGATGTGTTTAAAAAAAGACTGGATGTGGCACTCGGTGCCATGATCTAGTTGAGGTGTTAGGGCACGGGTTGGACTCGATGATCTTGAAGGTCTCTTCCAACCCATACATTCTGTGAATCTGTGAATCTGTGAATTCCAGTGCAGAGGTTCTTCATTCTTGGGCATCCCTAGAAAATAGGAGTTAGCTAAGATGGGGCAAAAAACTAGGAATTCAGTCATAGGCAGCATATTACCTGTATCAACATAATTACGAAAATAGCAGTAAATGCCTTATGTTTTCCCCATATTTAATTAAACTTGCTTGCTGCTTATACCCTAACTCTTGCATTGGGGCACCTGTTGGGAGACACAGAAATCTCCAATACATAAAACAGAGAAGAAACTGCCTTCATAGAGCAAAGCAATATTCATCAGACTCCCTTAGTGAGCCAAGGAATGAGAAAAAGGAAACAAATCTTACACTTATTTTCTAACCTCTTTCCATTTTAATAAAAGTCAAGTTATGAGGAACACAGGAAAAGTATTTCTTTCAAGTAGGCGGTTCTGTGTCTTGAAAGTATCCCCTCAGTATTTTAGAGACTGTACTAAATCCAAGGTCTCCATTAGGCTCCCTCACTTTTGTTAACAATCACAATGAAGACTGATTATTCTCTGTACGCTTTCTGCCACCGCACAAATTTAGTTCTCCTTTGATTTCTTGCAGCCTTTTCCTATTACAGGTGACAGCATAATAGCGATGGGGAATATTTATTTAAATGTGAGACCAAATGCTCACAGTGCAGGAGTTTGCAGAGTCAGCAGAGGGAGAGAGGGCAAAAGGGTGATTTGAGAAACATGCCCAAATTTTTGAAGGTCTTTGTATTCCTGGCATGTGATTTATTTATGGTTTTAGACATGATCATTGAGATAAATGTTATTCCAGAAAGAAGTGTAATGGGACGTCCCAATATGTCTCATTGATTCTCAAGTACTGGTAAAAGCGTCACAACACTATTAATTATGAAAATGCTAAGCCTTACACCATGAGAGGAACTGGTCCTGACATACTGGGAGTCAAATGGGATGCTAACTTGTAGTTTGCTTTCAAGCTGAGCTAATTCTTTATTTTTGGGATATCACAGAGGCAGAAGAGGTGCAAGTATGCTAAAGGGCCTAAAAATACTGTTTTTGTAAGAGGTAATGATACAAAAAGCCTTTCTTTTTCATAATGAATTTCCTGATTAATACAGGATAAAGCTAGAAAGAACATTCTCAAAAAAGTTCATTATTTGCCTACTGGAGAAGATAACTCACTAACACCCAGAATTGAAGAAAGTCAAGTTTCTAATACAAAGGTATGGCCAAACCAATTCTTACACGGCTTAGCCCTCAAACAACTAGGATGCAGTTCAGCTCCTTCAGCATTTCTCCTTTCCATTTACAGAATAGCAGTGAGAAAATACCTCATCAGTCCATGAGACCTGGTTATACCATGCTGAAATAATCCAGTTGTTTTGGTGGCAAGATGAAGTTCAGAGGCTTTTGCAGGCATGAAACACTGTCCAGCTGTATGCATCAGCTTGTCCCTATCTGCAGACTGGCACTGACCAGCTTTTTACCCAGCTAATTGTGTGAGGCTAGAGAGGATTTTCTTTATTAAGTTGAGTGGCTTGGCTGTGAAATGAGACATACTGTACAGTATATAACTCAAGCTCGTTTTCAAAGGCATTTTTGTTGAAGCTGGGTATCCAGAGAGATCTGAGCCTTTAACATGTAGTCATCTGAAACACACTCTAGAAACATCATAATTTAAGGTCAGCATTTGCACTGGTTCATGTTCCAGTAATGGAATAGTGCTTGCTTAAAAATATTACTCAATTTATATCCAAATGTTTAAAGGTGGGTTTTTTCCCTGAAAGTGAAACTGACTGCTCTGAGCACTTGCTGTATGTTAAGTATGGCTTGGAATGGATGTACCCTGAAGGGACTTAAGCCAATTATGGAAGTGGAAAGAAGGCATCATTGATGCACTTGTACATTCTCAAAGCTGGAAGTATTAGTTGTGGGGAATCACTTGTAGTAGTACCCTTTTGTATCTTAGAAAGTACAAAGAAAGGTGTCCTGAAAGGTGTCGTATTTTGGCATATTTTGCATGGGTTTTGTCATTACTGACAAAGAGATCCCAGTGGAATATATTCCTAAGAATGCAAAACACAATACTAAACCCACACAAGATCCCTTATCACACTCTCTCTAAAGTTGTTGCAGATTCATTTGAATTACACTGGAAAGATTTATCTCTTATTAATGGAGCGCTCTTCATTTTTTAAAATTGAGTTGTTGTGCAACACATCAAATAACAATGTCATAACACATCATAAATCAGTTTGTTCACTGAAGGATTCCTCATGAGTTAATCTAACATCCTGGACACAGTTCATGAGCAGTTAATTTTAGCAGTTCTCTTTGATACATATCAGTTAAGGCAAAGCAACTCCAGCCATTATGGAGTAGAGTCAAAACTGGTTAACGGCAAAGCAAGTACAGACAAAGATTGTTCACAGATAAAGCCTTTGGCAGATCATTCAAGGGATCTTTGCTTTATATATAGAACAATTGTAGCTCTAATACCAGCAGTGCAGACTCTCTGGGACAAAGAGAAAATACACACACACACATACACACCAAACCACAGAAGAAAACCACACACACCACTTGGTACTGGAGTCTAACAAGAAAGTCAAACTAAAGTTCACCAACCCTGACGTAGTTACCAAAGAGCTCCATGGCAGGCAATGAGATGGGAAGAAACACCCCCAAAAAAGCATTCAGGAATTATTCCCATTGTCAGTGTGGGAGAAACTGAGAATGTTTGATTTGAAACACAAAGTGATCCGGCGGCCTGCCAAATGCCATTTTTCTCAAGGTCACGCAACGTAAATAACCCAAGGGTTAGCTCCAAAGCAGGAGGTAGCTAAACAAGAGTAGGGGAGGGGATTCCTCTCGCTTCCCTGTGGATGTTTGGCATGCTACTGACAAGATTTTGAGGCCTGGCACTCCTGATGAGTGTGGTATATTAAGAACAGTAAAATATACCAAAAGCAGAGAAAAACAGCTCATTGTGGCATCATGGGAGAGACCATGGTTTGAGACCAAGCCACTAAGCTGTCGTGCATTTTCTACAAGAATTAATCAGGGACACTAATCAGAAAGGAAAAGTTCAGCAGAAAAAAGTTTCTCTTGGATGCTGAAGTCTGAAAAGATTGATCCCTGTGACACAGTAGGGACAACCAATGTTTGTTTACTGTTCAGCTGGATGGTCGCATGAATTTTTCTGTTCTTCTAAAACACAAAGTAGCACAACCTTCTTACACTTTTTAAGAGAACAACAAGTTTAGCAACTGTCACATCAATAATCCATCATTATCAGTCAGGGAAGAAAGGGGTGTGTTTTTCCGAGAGTGCTTAGACCTGAGGGTAGAGCTTGGAATATAAACATGGGAGAATCCCAAAAGACTTGGCACCTGTTTCTCTGTTCTCCGGGGCAAAGCTTGGTGTAGTTCCCGTTAAAACAAATCAAACAAGTTGGCAGTCCTTGTACTGGGAACCCAAAGCTGTATCTCTTGAAACTAGGCAAGATGTCTTTCCTGCTGGTTTATGCAGAAAGGAGTTTCATGGAGACAAATAAGAGAATGAGAGAGAAAAGAAATGTTAGTCAATATTCTTCTAATTTATTTGTGATTTTGATAGGATTAAAAACCAGACTGAGTAGAGTTACTTGTGATTTCATACTGAATTTTTGGTGCCATGAAAAAAAATGAACTAAACTCATGAAGTCAGAAGGAGAGTTTCAAACTAAAAGTATTTCGATTCAGCCAGCACTACTTGAGGTCACTCTGCAGAGTCCTGTATATCTATATGGCCTGAGTACCATTCCTTCCAAACACAAGGGAAGCAAGCTGGGCATCTGAATAAGGAACCCTGAGTCTTTGTATACACAACATGGACAATTTTATACCTGTAGGCCTTACACAACATGTTGGAAACTGAGGCATGACTTCAGAGGCTGAAATATCCCAAATACATTACTGCATCTGGGGCTAAGACTATGATTTTTCCATCTATAAATTTCTCTTACACCTTTAAACTTATTTAGTATGCTTAGAAAAAGAAGTATTTGGATGTCCGGGGGTTAGAGTTGATGGATGGTGATGTGAAGGGGACATCCGGAGAAGTCTAGGTTGTTTGTGAATTCCAGAACCTACAGCTCTTTGGGCAAGGGACTATGGGACACATCTCCATCCCTTAGTGAATAGAGTGGCTCCAGCCCTCTTTGCTATTTTAGCCCCTAATGAAACTGATTTTCTCAAATGCAAATGATCTTGAAAAATGGCAGAGAGCATAGACTTGCATCATTAGCAATGAACCAAAGGCTTGTGTGTTGCAACAACCTTTGTTGAGGGATTATTGTGTTGAAAATGCACTGATTTTGGCACAGGCTGGAGAGCTCAGCAGTTCCACTTTGCATGTCCTGCCATCATTCAACAGGCAGACCCTGCAGCTAGACATCGCAGTAGGGCAGCCAGTTGGCTTCTCCCAACCTCCTTAGGTTTCCAGATGTCATAACAAAATGAGAGAGAGAGACTTAGCCATCTTCCATGTGTTTACGCTGGAGCTGCTAGGCAGAGACCAAGCCACAACACTGCACAGCTTTTCAAAAAGGACTTAATAGGCCTCTCTGTAAACATATCTAAATATTTGCTCCAGTGACATTTATCGCATCACACGTCTGGCGCGAGTGTTTCGTCCTTGTTTTGCTTGCATGTTTGGATTCTCTTATAAATATTAATGAAGTGCTTGAATACAAATGAATAATCCTCCCCCTTTCTTCCCACTCTGGAGGGGAGGGGAATGGGAGGGCATGAAGTAATAATAGTTCAACCTTCAACCCGTAATTGCTCGGTACATTTTGATGACAGTTTTCTTTCTCACGTGCTTTAAAAGACTTTATTGGACGTGTACATCTATGCAGAAGGCATTGCACCTTTCTTCAAAGGCAGCTGCAGCTGGAGTTGGAGTGGGGGGCACTTAGCAGGCAGCACTGTGTCATTTGATGTTTGAATAGTCGTAGCAAGTTGACTTGCTGCTGGGTTCCCAGCAGGCTGCCAGAATTCTGCCCCATCTACTAGGCTTTTAGCAGAGGATATATTTAATATATTCTTTCCTAGGCGTCTGCTGTTGAGCTGGACAGAATAATTGGCCTGAAGCACCTCAAATCTAACTCCATTTGACAGTTCATCTACCTCTTGCTGGAGAACTGGGGTCATTCAGTAGGTACTTTCCAGTTACCTGCAGTTTCAATATGACTGGAGACAATGTCTCTCCATATAGCCCCTTCTCTCAATGCCTTTCTGGAGACCTTAGAAAGTGGTGGTCTTAGTCTTGCTTTTGATTTTGTCACTAAAGGAGAAGGAGGGTGTGGGGTAAAAAAGACTGACCAAATCTTGTTTCCATAGGTGGCTTCTGTGGGCACAACCTTTAGAAGATTATTCTGTTGTCTAGAACATAAACCAAATGTATTAGAAGCCTGTTTCCTGATCCTAAGAGGGGTGAAGTTGTGGAAAACGTCAAGGCATCATCCCTGAACCTGTTCCAGACTGAGAAAACACTGAGTATCTCATTCCTATGTGGGACCAGTTATATTACTGCTCCTTTCTCCCTGTGCAGTTCAAAATGTCATAATGTCTTCCATGCACAATAAATTACCATCATCTCCTGCCAGGTGGGACAGTGCTTTGCTCAAGACCTTACTACGCATCTTTAGTTTTTGCAGCTGGGCCTGTAGGAGCAGGGGTTTGGCTTGCTTGGAAGCCAGTAATAAAAGAAATTTCCTTTTAGTCAAGAGGGGCTCTTCAGAAATTCCCTGAACTCATGCAACTAAGCTCTCAGTTCGTTGTTAAGAGCAAAACTGCTGCATTTAAGCCGTGGAACATAAAAGAAGTAATCAATACCCAGAACGTAATCAAAAGTTTATTCTTCAAACAGTCTTTAAGAAAAAAATCATCCTGTACAAGACATCTGCAGGTTTGTTGCCTGCAATAGTACTAAGTGCAAAGGATTTATGTCTCAATAGTCAGGCTTTGGGAGGTCAAGACTAATACCCAAGAGGAAAAAAAATGCATGTGTTTCCTTCATCTGAGTGATTAGGTATAAAATGGGTTAAAAATTAATACTGTCTTTAGTTCAGCTTGTATATGAAACCATTCAGTCTGCACATACTTGAGTACTATTAGAAAGTGCCTGTCAACTCCATTAATTATCAAATTGCTTATTCAGTCTGTGCATTCCTTGCATAAATCCATATCAACTTTGCCTCTTGTAACAGTGTTTGTTTATATGAGCCGGAACTCTCAATCCTGAGCAGTCTGAAATGCCTCTCGAAAGAATTTCTTCGTCTGCACCTACAGGGACCCAAGCTAATTGTTATTCAGAGGATGCTCTGTGGGCTGCTTTTTTGGTGAGGAGTTGAGAATTGCAAAATTGTCTGGAAAGGTGTTCTCTTGGCACTTCTGTCCATGTTGATAGTTCAAATAGGAGAGACTAAAATCATTACAGTTGTCAGCAGCTGGGAAGTCCACACTGGAAAAAACAAAAATCTTGGAGAAAGGGATAGAAAAAAGAATTTTCTGATATTTTTGTCATCCTCTACCTGATGTGCCAATACTAATGGAGGCTTTTTTTTTTTAAAACTAACTTATAGTCCAGTGCATTCCTGTGTCCCCGTCGCTCAAGCATTCTGCCTTTTGCTCATTTGCTGGAATACAAACATGGAAGTGTATTTGGAACTAGCTGGAGCCTTAAAAAAACCAAAATTAAGGCAAGCTGCCAGATCAGAATCTAATACACAACATATGTTTACGGGGTTATAGTCTCTTGCCATGCTGGCTCAAACAGCACTCCAGTGTGAAGTAGAGTTAATGCCTTCCAAGACCTTTTATCATTGATTGTGCTTATCAAAACAGTTAAAATACTGGTTTTATTTCATCAAATGTGCCCTTCCTCTTGTCTGAAGCCCTTTGAATCCCCCACCACATTTGGGATCAGTGGAAGAGTACGTCCTTGGTCTTGTTTGTCCAGTTCTCCTCCTCTTCACAAGAGCTTATCTGCCTCGGGGGTGACCAGGTTCATCCACCAGTTTGGCGGGCAGCCCTGAACAGGACCCCTAGTTTTAGAGAAGTCAGTAACGTCGACCCCCACGTGCCTCGTGCATCTGTTGGGTAACTCATGACACTTTAAGAGGAGTCTGTGAAGAGCGAAGGGTTGTCCAAGTGTGAAACACAGGGGATTGAAGTGAACAAGATGTTTTAAGCTAACTTGGGCTACCTCAGCGTGTCCAAATGGAAGACGTGCTGTTGATTCACACGTGTTTGCTCAAACTTCAGCCCTTTCTTAGGAGCCTTCTGCACTAGGCAGAGGTTGGCATTTGGTGTGGCCAGTGAGCCCCACTGAGGCTCTGTGGTTCCTCTTGGGCTGTGCCTGGTGCCTCCAACCATCTACAGCACAATGGGACCAACTGCCACTGGAATATGCAGCAGTGGAGAGCGGCCAGCTCAAGGCAAGGACTTGAGTGACAGTTCAGCATGTAGGAGTGGGGTGCAATGGAATTGCAGAGGGAATGGAAAACAGGGGCAGTTGTGCCAGACTCCTGTCCCCTCCTGTGGCTGCTCTGCCCAGTGTGCAGCACACACTGCAGAGCCCCTTCAGCAGCAGCTGGATGCAGCCCGGAGTATGCAGAGTCCAGGGAGATTAAACTGGAAGCGTCTGAAAATGTTGTGGGTGGGACAAAGCCTTGGTGGGTATTTGAGACTCCAAAATAGCAGCAGCCCCTCACTATTTCTTCTGCTCATTCTCCAAATGTAGGATATGCCTATGCATGATCCATGAAGCATTCTAGGCCAGCTGGACTCCATGAGCACTACATGCACTATTCCAAGCTTATCAGGCGAGCTTTATTAGCAGGAGGCAAGAGTTTTCTGGGGCCTCAGAGACAAACACAAACACAAATCCGTGGACTTTTGTATTTCAGTTCTCTGCGTGCAAGATGGGCAAGATATTAGAGCTATTTATTTTTGGAAAATGCCTTTTTTTTTAAACAGAAACAGTGCTCATGTAGTTTTTTTGTATTTGAGGAAAAAAAAGTTCCTTGAAATGTCTCAATTTCAAATTTAAAGTGAAGTTAGAAAAACCCATGAGTCTCATCAGCAAAAAAACAATCTGGTGAGTGACCCAAATGGAAATTTTTGTGCTATTAGTGCGTAACAGCACATTAAAAATTGAAAAGGCTGAATTTGTAACTTTTTTATTGAGATATTATTATTATTCCCTGCTGAACTGTAGATAGTAACAGAGGTGGAAATCTTGTAGCATCTTTGGAAGAATTTACCAAGGGAGGAGAAAGTCTTCCTGTGCCTCCTTGGTGGGAGCTCTGTAACACAGCTCCAGGATGCCTGACTGGCAGGTTGTTTAAGATGGGGGGACTTTACCTCTATAGAATATAGAACATTCTTTACAGACATCAGGAAAGTAACAGTGCTTTGCAGCTTACTTAATGTGTAATTTCACCTGATTGGCCACAGGTCAGGTCTCTGCTCACATCAGTAGTGTTGTGCTGTGCACGGTCACTGAGGTTCTTGAGGTACAGCTGAATGACATGGGTGGCAGGACATGGCAGTTTCACCTCAACATTTCATCTGGGAGGTCTCTCTTGGATTGTCTTAGCTTGGAGTTCATTTCAGAAATAAAAATCATGTACATGGAAGCCACATAACCTGGAGTATAAACACTGGGTTTGCATCTCTTGCAGCTCCAGGACTTCATTCTTTCACTTGAAGAGACAGATGGAAGAGGTGGTCATGGTTTGGACTGTGAATTTTTCTTTTCTCCTAAGAAATGTCTTCTTTCTATCACTAAGGAGATGAACTGCCTAGTTCAGCTTTTGAGTCAAAAGTTTAGCCTCCTGCTTGCAATTCTTGTTTGGCTTTGCTGTTTGGTTCTGAACAATTTCTGTATCTGTTCCCATTCTGTTTCAGTTATGCCTGTTTCTATTTGAGTGGTCAGTGCAGAGTAATGTTTAGGAGATTCACTCAGTAAAGTCCATGTTGGCTAATTCCTTGGACACAGTGACTATCAGGACATCAATCTGTCCCTGACAAAGCCTCTGTTTCCTATATTTCAGCAGTATTCTAGGTCCTAACCACTTGCTCTGTGCAGAGAGCATTTGCTGTGTGCTTTGTTGCTGCCTGAATGCAGATGTAGGTTTTGGATTATGAGATTAAAAGTTCTGAGAATCACCATGGGTTTTAACGCTCTTGATGACACAGCCAAATAGTGTTGTTATGATAAAATTCAAAATTCATCGCTGAAGCACCTCTTTCTAGCGTTGCCTCATGCATTCTCAACTAGCAACGTATTCCTTTGTCTAAGTGACTTCCACTGTTGGAACTTTTTCCTAACATATTTAAGGTTTTCCTTTAGTACTTCCAGATGTAGTCCCTTGTTTTACCATTCTTGGACTCTGTAAATATATTTTCTCTCGTTCTAGTACTGTGCAGTTATTTGATAGACAAGATCATGCTCTCTCTTTTACAAGTCATTTATTAAAGAAAATTTTTACAACTGCAGACAAAAATCAGGCTTCTGCAGAGACTGAATTTCAGTTTTGTCTTGTTTGTTAACCAGTATTCACACCCCTTGTGGGTCAGTTCCTAGAGACACCTCGTGGCTGACAGGAGCTCTACAGAGCGCATCACGCTCACGCCAAATTGATTTATTCTAAGCCTCAGCATCCAGAGTCATTTGTGAAAGAGTTACGAGTGAGGCTGCGAACCTGCTAATTAAAAGCTAGAAATATTTTCAAGTTCTCCTCTGATGGAAACAATTAAGCAAATCTGTTTTAAAGTGGAATTACCCCCCAAACCCAACAGCAACATGTTGTCTGCCTGAGTGTAATTAAAACTATCGAAGGAAATTTTCTATTCCAGATGAAAGGAATTGTTGGTTAGTTCCTAGATTCCCATACCCCAGTTTATATTCCCGTTCTGTAAGAAGTAAAGCAGGCAGCTCAGACTGCGTGGATGCAGTTTGTTGCTGGGATTCTTAGCTTCTCAGTCAAAACCACACTAGTCAGTGTCAGAAAAGCAAAAAAGCAAACCCCATTCCTTCAAACACAGGAGTCCAAAGTGAGTTAGACAATAAGCTTTGTGCAAGAGAAGGACAGACTGACTTTTTTAGGTTTCAGGTCATCCATTAATGTAGAAGTTTAAACAAGTGAGTCCTGGTGAGATTGCTCACCAGGCAATAAGTCTTTCTAATGGTAAGTGAGCAAGATCTTGAATCCACTATCTCTCTGAATTGGCAAAGTGTGCAGTCTTTCTTGTGTTTGATACAAACTCTGTGAAAATGAGATTTTAAAGAACAGAAGCCTTTAGAGGAATAAAGTATATAAAAACCAAGCAGTTTTATTTGGTGTAATTGCTCTAGACCTGGCTGAATAGAGGTCTGGTGATTACATTACTCTTAGGTGTTTAGATCCAATTATTCAAGATTCTATTTTATCATAATCTGATTACAATTCCATGTATATACGTGCAAATCAAAAGGATAGGTAGGGAGATGGAAACAGTAAAAAACTATTTGTCATTTGTGTTACCTCTCCTTTTCTCAGTGAAAACAGAATCATGCAAAATGCCAGAAACCATCTTTCCATAACAAAGGAGAATAATGTCCTACATATGCTTTGCAGAAGGCTTTGCCTGAAATTAGAAGGTTCAAAGTGTCAGGAAAATTAATTCACAAACACCAGAGGTTTATGTCCAAAAAGGAGACAGAAGAGTCCTGTAACTTTATTCGAATAAAGGGAGAGGCCATGGGCATTTACCATGGGGGGTCTCAACTTGTTAGGGGACGCAACCCCCTTTTTATCCTAGTGCCGAGCCACAACACCCTCTTCCTTTCCCCTTTGGCTGAGGTACTCAGAAGGTACAGACTTCTCAAATCACCCATTCTATGCCCCCCTCTAATAGGCACCCCCCTTTTTGTTATATAAATGAAAAAAACCTATTCATAATTCCACTAAGTCTTTGTTCTTTTTCTCTAGGTTCAGGAATTTAACATGGCCTTGGCTGAGCAACAATCTGTGTTGATTAGTAACATCTTCTAGAACTGAGAGTTTTCTTCTGTTACTTCCCTATCTCTAAGCTCCTAGCCCTATCTACGAGCAGATTCGCACAATCTGTTTGTAAAGACACATTCATCTTATTCCTTTCAAAAGAGTCCCTCAAATTCAGGGGTTAGTTCCTACTTAGAGCTGGAGTAAGGAGGTAGAACAGCCACAAGAAGAATAGAATTATGGAAAATATGAATTCAGAGTGTTTTGCTGTTAATGATAAATCCCCATCTTCATGAACACAGAAACAGGAAAGCAATAAAAACTGTTTGTCTGCTTTGCTAATTTTTAAGCATCCTGGTTGAGTCGGAGAGTCTCATTACTGAAGATAACAACTCCAAGTCAGAAATAGGACTTCATAAGGGTTTTCTTTTCCTTAATCAGAACCTAAAACCACCTTGAAAGGGTTAGAATTAGGTGTGTGCTATCATGCTTGAGTTGAGATTGTTTCTAGGGGTATTTCCACACATTTTCCTTAGATGCCCAAGCATTCTCCTTGCACTGGGCTGCCTATCCAGCTATTACTTCTTTCTTTTCTATGGAAAGCATACACTAGGTAGGGTAACATTCAGGTCTTCCAAGCATTAAGGCTTAAAAAAAAGTCACCATGTTTACTTCAGCTTTCGCTTTCTAAATTGCTTTGACAGCCCTGTGCTTTTTTAACTCGTTTTGGGGAATATCCAGTCTGCCATTGGAATTATTTGAATTGTACAGAAAGAAAGGAGGGCCTGTTTCCCTCCAAATTCCATATATTGTGTCGCTGGAGCTTTTCATGTTCCATAAACAATGCTCTCTTTTTCTAACCCTCTCCCCCTCCTGCCCATAGCCTGACTTTCTATAATTTTCTTGACATGGACAACTCAGCATTTTTGTGAAAAGCTATGACTGATTTTCTGCAGCTTTACAAACAGGAGCTTGCTGGTGATTTCAAGAGGATCAGGTAGTTTGATGCAAGCAAGACTGGGTCGGGTCTCTGGGACTTCAAACATGTCTCAGCAGTGCATCTAGTTGTGAGTGATTGTTTTCCCTTAAAGCATTCATGATCTCCAGTTGGCAAGTCTCCTCTCATAACTAAGGAGACATTTGGAAAAAAGTTGGTATTTTCAAATATCTTCTTAATCCCTGTAGAACTCTAGCCATATGCAAGCAAGTGGCTTCATTTTTCCACACAGCGCTCTTTTTTTAGTTAATAATTCAGTTATTATGTGAGTGAAATCTCAGGAGGTACTCAGAGTTGCAGGCACTCTGCCGTTTAAGTTCATTTCAAGCTTCCTATGAGTCTTTTAATACTTGAATGGTGTTTCATGGTCTGTCTTTGATGACTCATGGAGCTGGATCCCAGGAGGAAAAACACAGCCTAGATAAGCAGCCATGGTAGATATTGCAAAGGCAGTAGTGCTTGTGTAGCACTTCAGTGGCTTGATGCCTCAGTATATTTTTGTTTCTTTCTTTACCAGGAAGATGGATAATTTCTGATCTTAATGACCACGCGTGGGAAGGATGAATAAGCAGTATTTGGGAATGGAGTCTGATTGGTCACACCCTTGTCTGGCTGCGCCTGCTGGTGCATTTTGCGTAGCATTTTTGGCATACTTTTCTGTTGAAGTGAAAGGGTTATTACAGCATTTGATTTCAGCCTTTTAAAGGCTTTAAAAGAAGTGCCAAGCCCCTGAAGTCTGGAAGCAGCAACACTGACCATGTGCCGTGTCACGGAGAGGGAAAATAACTCCTTTCCAGTGTTTGCACTGAACACAAGTGTCACTATAAAGCTCTAGGTTGCTCTTAAACTGCCCTGCAGCCTGACAGCTTTGTGGTGGACCTGAGAGGTCTTGGGTTAATGTCATCTAATGCATCCTAATGGGTAGCCTAATTGTAACTGCCATCCCAGCTCTCCCTTGTGGGTTTAACTCATGTAAATGAAAAACACAGCTTTCCAATTTATTCTTCAGCTTGAAATATTATATTCTCCTTAAGTAATGTGTTTTAATTGCAGAAGCAAGATATAATATATATACGGAAAGAGTGAGTGAGAGCATGGAGGTTGTACATAAATGGCAAGGTTCCTTTTCTTCACCGGTGACCTGTCTTCTCTCAGCTGGCTGCTGACTAAACAGACAGGGAACAGGCCCCAGCTGATCCCAGGGGTGAGGCAGCAGGTTGAAATGTGTGGTCACCTATCCCAGCTCGCATCTGCTGCAGGATGTGCAGATGGTTGGACACAGCACTCTGAAGCTTGCACGTGCTCACTTGATGTTGGTCTGGAGTGACTCTCTCTCTGATTTACGTTGGCAGAGAAGATCAAAACCCAGCTTAAAAATTAGGTGACAGAGACATAAAAAAAAAGGAAAGTAAAAAAAAAGAGAGAAGTCAGTAGACACTCAGAGACTGGGAAAGGTTGCCAAACAAGCATTCCTGCCCTTGCTTACGACTCTCCACCACATACAACTGGCTGTGTACGTCTGGGAGCAGCCAGCATAGTGATCTATTCATAAAGGGCCAAACTCAGGAGCCGACCTGTAAGGCTTGAGTATACTGACTACACATGGGGAGGGTGGAGCGAGGGCTCCGAGGGGCTTCTTGGAGTTGGGCAGGACAAAAATCCCCTTCTTTCCAGCTAGCTAGAGAGCAGGCACATCGGGGGAAAGAATGGCGTTGTGCTTAGGGCTTTACACTGGGTTTTGGGACAGCAAGGACAATTTTCTAGTTGAGCAGAGACTGTAATTTCTGCAGCTGCCTGGGTCCTTGTGAGGGACTGATCACTGCTTAGAGCTCCTGCAGAGATGCTTTAATTCAGATACTGCCCAATGCTTACTACAGGCCTGAAGCAGAGACTAGCCAACACTGCAGGGCAATGATTTTGTTTTCCCTGCACTTGACTGGTTGACCTTTGATGTGTCCTATTCCACCAGGTCCTGACAGAGAGAGATAGATTCATGGAGCACATAAACTGCTGTCTTCTAATGATGATGCTGTTTATCTATGCCATTATGGAGAACTGCACTGAAACCCAGTCTTTGCTTGATGTAGAGCCTCTGAGTGGGGCAGGACAGAGGTTGTGAAGAAAACAGAATACTTCTCTTCAAAATGGACAGCCATGGCTGTTGTTTTCAGGACAAGGGTTTGTGTGTGCTCACTGTGGGTTGCATGCTCTTAGCCTCGCCTCGTCCATCTCACACCAGGGGGAAAGAGCTTGCAATGCCACATATTTCCACGTCTCCTCCCAAGTGCAGGTGTGAACTCCCATGTATAATCCACAGTATTGAAACTCATTCAGGAAATGTTTTAATTTCTCCTGTTATTAGTGGTGTATAATTGTAATTGGTAAGCAGTCACAGCGGCAACACCTTTAATCTGCTTAGCGGGCCTTTCGTAGAAAGGGACAGAGAGACTGACAGTGAATGACAAATTTTTTGCATGTGCTTGATCAGTGTTTCCACGAAGTCTTTAGAAAGGCTGGGGAATGTTGCTGCTCTTGGGTGTCCTCTCATTGGTACCCTCTTAACATCTGAAGCAATCTCAGATCAGCATCTGAACTTGAAAATGCAGTTACAGTTACTCCAAGTCTTCTCACAGAAAACCTACTTGATTTTAGCTCAATATTGTCTTTTTCTCTACTTTTTTTACCATGCATTTTATGATAACTCGCCTTTGGGAAACAAAGCTGGTTGTGGCACTGAGCAGGTGCTTCTCAGCATTTCAGCTACTGGCTGTCCATATCAGGGTGGCAGCTACTTTTAAGATGTTAGGTCATCGCAGGAGTGTGAGTAAAAGTATAATCTTGACTCAAGGTTTGCTCCTATGTATTTAAGAAATAGCCTACAAGGTAGATTTGTGGCAACCCTAGATGGGGTGCTTCAAATATGCAGGTTCTGTCAACATTCCTGATTTCCCATCCCTAAGGTAAGTCAGGCTCTGCCAGATTTCAGCTTTGGGTGATAGGAGATTCAGAAGTCAGTCGCTAACAGTCACAGCTTGATTGCATATGTACACACAGAAACACACATGCTGAGGGAAAGCAGAAAAACAAAGCTCTGCAAAAGGAGTTATTTATCTGGTTCTTTGTTTTCCTCCTCCCGCGTGTGAGCACAGCTGGGATTCGTGCTTGGCTGGGGGTTTCCAAGGGGCAGACGGCTCATGCAGAGCCTCCTGAGAGCTGGGGGTTCGGAGCATGACTCCTCCACAGAGGTAGCTCAGTGTGAGGAGCAGAGCTGGGCTGTGAGGAGCAGAGCTGGGCTGACCTCACACCATGAGAAAACAAGGCTCTCAGTAAATGATTTGGCTAAGAAAAAAATGGTAGAAGGAAAGAAACTACAGAAAGCTTCTTCTGAGCTGGGGGTATTTCAGTGGTCTATTTCCCACTGATCATTAGATGATTAACTGCTGGTCATGTTCCCAGTTAGGCACTCTCAGAGCTTTTTTGATCCTGGGCAACAGGTTTATTTGCCTAATTTATTGTTGCTCTTAGAATTTTAAACTCAAATATAAATTAAAGGCTTTTGTTCTGTACGATTTAAAAGCATGTCCAGGACTGGGAGCCCAATATTTGGCTTGGCTTCATGTTCTGAGATGTATTTCAAAAGCTTCTGGGCATTACCCGGATGAGTTTGGGGCTGATGTTTGTTTTCGGAATTATTTTGGTGCTTGATGTTTCTGCACTAAGAAGAAAGGTCACTGCCAGCTGTTAAGCACTGAAGAAGAGCAGTGGTTGTAAGGAGCCTATTTAGGCAAACCAGTTGTTGGGGTGTAGCTTCTAAAACAGGACAAAGTTGGAAGCTGTTTTGTTATCACAGATAATTTCTGCAACCATTAGGAATAATATTCCACTCTGGAAAGAAAACTTCCAAAGATGTGGAGAGTATACAAAACCTAATGAGTTACAGCTACAAGATCTGCTGATTATCCTCTAAGACAGCTCAGAATGTATCTGCATCCAAGAATCTCAGAATCCTTCTGTAAGCTTAATGAATGTATGGGGAATGTGAACAAGCTGGCCATCAGTACAAGCTAAGATAAAAATATCTCTAGAAAAAAAAAGAATGCGTACAATCCACGCTAAGGGAAGAGAAACATCATAAAAAGAGTTTCTCAAACCTTATAAAAATGAGTCTTTGCTGATTTGAGGTTCAGTGCAAAATGGAAGTGAGCGCCATTAAATAAGTTTGATTTTTTTTTTTGACAGATCCTTAGTGTTTTTTCAGAGATTTCAACAGTGAAACAAGGAGGACCTTACTTCCTATGTCACACTGTCTTGGATGGAGATATTGTGGGTCAACTGCAACAAGTGCTAGTTAGCGGCATCAGCTTTTCAGCAGTGGTTCATCATTATCCTTGGTGTGCTGACTGACCCAGGGCAAGTCACTTCAGCCCTTCCAGATTTTGTTTAGTGAGGGACACTGAATTGTGATGGATAGTAATTGTATCCCCTCTCTGTGGGAAGACTGTGGGCAAGGAGATCACACCTTCAAATCACTTCCATCCAAGTGCCTCTGCAGTGCTGTGCCTGCCAGATTTGCTAAGCTCTTCAGGGTACCATGCCTCTTCTGTCTTTGAAACTTGTCGAAATACCCTATCCCTCAAAAAAGATACATTTGGGATGTCAGTAATGGGACTATATTGTTCTTGGCCCACAGGGAGTCTGACACAGCAGCTCTACCTTAAACACAGCGATCAGCCTGCAAAAGCCAACAAAATCCCACAGACCAAGTGATAACAACTGTTTCACTTTCTTAAATCTCCCAGTAATCTGAGGGATGAGTGAGCTTCGTAGCTGAGAATTGCTCCTAAGTACAATTTACTAGGGTTTGTTTTTTAATACCCGCATTTATTACAATTTTTTTTTTAAAGTCTTTTCACAAGATTTGCCAAAGAACATAAAGGTTTGTCGTAACGGATCAAATCACTTATCCTTATAAATACACTACCCTCTGTCTGCCAGTGGTGACTTGGCTCAGCTCGAGAATCAGCTTGCGTAGTACAGCTGGGTGCATGCAGGGCTGTCCTGAAGCCTCCATCCTCCCATCCCTCATGGCAGCCTGGTGTTGGCATCTCCTTCTTGGTGTTGTCAAGGCTGCACTACCTCTGGTTGGAAAGGCTCAGATGAAGCAGGTAGGCTCCCCAGAGGCCTTGTACTGAAAAGCTCTCCTCTGGCCAGGTAAGCGGGACAGAAAATTTGATGTAGAGTTTTTTCTTATCATGGCTCCAGTTTCTTTGGAGGTTGGAGTGATGGGAGAGAAAAATCCAAAGTCTGAAAAGTGATGTGTGGATTACAACCATGCACAGAAACTGCCAAAAATAATAGGGTCTTGTGTTCTGGGTAATCTATGGTAAAAACAGAGACTGACTACGAACTTCATCAGCAGTCAAAGGCTTTGAGCTCCATTTCCGTGTGCGTCAGTGTCAGAGATGCTCCCTGCACTTGCCAGAGAAGAAGCTATGGCAGCTAAAAGGAGGTCTCACACATAGGCAGAAGGACACCTCATGCTGCTGTTCCCAAGGTTTCAGAAAGCCTGAAAGGCATTTCTTCACTAGGATTAGACATTTGATGTTTTCTCCTTGCATGTTACAGAGCTATGTACCATTACAGAAAATGAAGGTTCCTGTTGTAGCGAGGCACTGTCTAAATCCATCTGTCTTGGGACAGTCACTGCTGTGCAAGCCAGTGGGTGAAGGAGTGTTCTGAGGGAAGAAATCCAGCTGCTCTCTGCCCTGAATAGGCCATGTATTGGGATGATTGTGCTCGGTTTCCCTTTTCACCTTTTCAGGCTTTAACCATGAGGTACCAGACAGCTGCTTGTTGAAGGAAGGGCTCAGCTTGCCATCACGGGCAGATGTGGGAGAAGAGGAAGAATTGAAAACCCTCATGTTTTGGATAGGAAAAAATATCCCGGTTGTGATCTACCATTGCATGCATAGGTCAGGGAAGGATTACCCTGCAGTTAAGGAAGAGGATGGTATCAAGGGACAAGTTCTGTTCCCAGCTCAGCCACAGACTTCCTTTCGGACCCTAACACTTAATTCTTTGTGACTTTGTTTACTCACCTGTCTGATGGGAATAATACCGCCTACATCAGAGGCAAGTTGTGCTACTCTGTGTTGATGCACGTGGTGTTAGTTAGGAACATTAAAATGCTTTGTGATCCATGGATTTTTAAAAAATGCACTGTAAATGATCAGGGCTGTTACTTGAGATTTTAGTTCCAGACACGGTGCCACAAATCAAAATATCTCCTTTTATTTCTTACTGTAGAGTGTTATATAACATCCAGTGGGCAAAAGGTTCCACTTCAGAAAGCAAATGCAAGTTTTGGACAGCCCACCTAAAATCTAGCTTCATATTTAAGCTTTATATATGTTCTAGTTTCCATAGATTTTTGTCATGTTATTTTTATTCTATATTTACTGGCAGAATGCTCCTCTCTGTTTATTAGTGTTAAAGTTTGTTAGTGTTAGATATCCATTGTCCAGTACCATTTGCTTCCATGTTTCTTACTTCAGGTTTTACTTTACGTCTCCCTTGGCTTTAGAGAACTAAATTATTCCTGTGCTCATTATTCAGTTGAAATTTGGAAGGAACTTCAGATCTTTTTTCTCTTTCAAGTCTGTTTTTGTTACAGGCTTCAGTAGCTCACTGAACAATCCTTTAAGGAAGACACCAAACAGGAAGGTGGAAACCTCAGTTCACTAATCCTTTCTGATCTCAAGCTGTCTGACACCTGAGGTCAGCTACAGAATATGATTTTATTCAGGAGACATTCTACTGTGTAAAAGGTTTAAGGTTTATATAGTGTATAAAGGCATATAAAAAACCCCTTAAGAATAGGTTGTCTGGGATCACTAGGAAAGGCTGCAGCTTCCCCAAGGGACACCATTTTAAAGAGCCTCACAGGTCTGTAGTGGGGAGCAAGGCCCTTGTCCTCAATAGAGTGTTCAGTTGCAGCTCTATCAGCCAAAGCTCTCCATCAAGGCGTGTCTTACTAGCAGCAAGTGCTTTCTTGTGTTACCAGACAACAGAGATGCCCAGTGGGCAGAGCAGCCTGGCTCCCAGGGCCACCACGGGGTCACCTCCTGTGAGCCTGTGGTGGTCAGACAAGCCCGGAGCTGGGGAGGAAGAGTCATGGTCCAGCTGAGGCTGTGTGGAGCCAGCCTGAGTCCAGCAGCCCTGAGCAGACTAGGCTGAGGCACTGCTGTGGTGTCTCATTGCTGGAGCAGTCAGGTAGGGAATGATTCCTCGAGAAGCCAGAGGTGCTGTAGCCACCCTCTCTGCTGGGATGTGGCCACAGCAGCAGGAATTCCATGTTCACCTCTTCAGTGCTGGCACAGCTCCTCAGCCTGGGGGTCAACATCGTACTGCAAGGTGCCTTTCATTTGGGAAAGACACAAAGGGGCCTGAGTGTGCTGAACGTATTGGGGAAAAGAAACAACTCTGCAGGTTTGTGTAAAGCAACTCAAGACCAAGGATCAAGTCCTTTTCTCACCCCATTATTTCCCTTTCAGAAGAAAGCACATGGAGAGCAAGGATTTGTGATTCAGTGTAAGAGGTAGCCTTGTACTCCAAGAGTAGTGAAAGTACAGAAACTGTGTCACTTGGGCGGGGAAAGCCTTGAACATCCCTGTTTGTTGCATGCTAACAAGCTGTTTGTTTGCCACAAAAAAAGAAAATCCTGGTTGCATTTGGTTTGACATCAAGGCAAGTGTCAGCCTTGGCAAACTTCATTCCCATCTTTCATCCAGCTTTAAAGTCCAATAGGGAAGGAGTTTTGTATCTAGAATGTAGGACAAGGAAGAAGAAGCCAAAGGGACAGCTCCGCAATCTCTTCTCACAGCTACTTCCTCCATGTTGAAAGACTTTTCTGACTTTTTGTGATGTCTTTTTCACATCCTGGTCTAAAACTTAGACTTCTTTTTAGTACTAAATGAATCCTTACTCCTAGATTTAAGACGTTTAATTTTCATTCTTTTTTTATCAGATGCTTTTCTAAATGTGAAACCAGGTTTTCTGGGTTAATGTGTTGTCCCTCCCCCATTTCTTTAGCTAGCTTTGGGGTCTGTAAACAGCGTTCACAACATCTTCCACTTCAGCAGTTGCAAGGGTTCTTTGCTTGCCCTCTGGGATATTGCTGGAATTTCATGCCCCCGTTACCTGTTTTCCATGCAAAATTACTTGCGTCCTGCCCTTGTCTATAAGAGACACTTCCTCAGGAGTGGAGACAGGAAAATGGGGGAGGGATGGGAGGTGATGAGAGGGAGCAGGGGTCCATCCCTGTGGTGCATGTCTGCATGCGGAGGAAGGAGCTGAGGGAAGGGGGAGGCACAGTTTATTGTGCTAAAGGGAAACAGAGAGGACTTTCTGCCGGTGCTTATTGACACAAGGCTCGGCGGTGACTCCGCGCTTCCGCGCCGGCTCGAAGTGACGGCCAGAACAGGCTGTCCCCTTGTTCACTGGGATCTTGTGCAGAGAGACTCCTTGTGGAGGGATGGATCCTCCTTGGGGAGCTGGCAGGAGGACAGAAATGCAGGACCCTCTGGCTGACAGTCTGCCTTCAGGGGACAGATGTTTTTGGAAGCCTACAACAATTAAATTAGGGGCATCTTCCCCAAGGTGGCACCTTTGAATTGTCCTCAAAGCCAGTTGCTCTGGTGTTCAAAAATAAGAGTTATTTCTGTCTGGGCTGACCTTATGGGACACATCCAGCTTCAAGCCCATGTCCATGGCCAGTGTGAGTGTCCAGGTTGCTTTCTCTTGGCTGATGCTGTTCCTGGTTAGGAATGACAAGAGTGGATTTACAATCACAGCAGATCAGGCACAAGGCAGAAAGTGCCTCATCCACAGTGTGCTGGTTTGGAGCACAGGCTGAGGCTGTTGCAGGGACCCCAGCCATGGATGCAGCATGTCCTTCGTGCATGCTGTGCCCTGGAAATACAGCCAGAGAGTGCTGTTGCTCATTTAATTGTAATTTAGGTGAGGATTTGTATTTTTATTCTTGGAAAACCCCCCAGAACAACCCTGTGTGCCCTGGCAATTTATCTTCCCCATCACGAACAATAAACATGCTATTATGGATCGAGGAAGGGGTATGAAAATCTTACTGTGGTTGGCTTAGGCAGGGAAATCAAAGCACTACAGGAGTCAGTTCTTGCATTATCATAGGAATTTCCCTCAAGTAAATGGCTTCTGCTGAGTGGTTGGAAGGCCAGACTGGACTGGTTTGGCTCTAGATGCACATACATCCTGGCTGAAAGAAGGGAAAAGAGGATATCTGGATGAGGAGGCATATAATACACAGTGAGGTGAGAAGAATGGAGAATTAAGAAAATTGAGATAAATAGGAGAAAATGTTGGAGAAGGCACTTGCTGTGGCACTGACTGGTGTTCAGGACTGTATTAATTAGTGCTAAAAGGAAGTTTTGGGGATGCAGGTGAATGAGATGTACGTCATCTGGAATTTGCAGGAAAGGTTTTGCCATTAAAATTGCTACTCTCCTCTCTTGGCAAAGATGTTTGGAGGTGTGAGGAGCTCTGCCTACAGGTCTTTGTGTGTGGGAAGGTTTCTACATTCAGCTCGAAGGACCATTAACCAACAAATCCAATCCCTTGCTTATCACAGGTCATGGAGAATGGCAGCTCATTATTCCAGTGGAGAAACCCATAATAGTTGGGTGGCTGAAGCATATTTTCCACAGGATTGGCCAGTGTGTCTTTGAAGAGAGAAAAGGATGATCCACCTTTTCTCTTGGGAACTGAATTTCAGATTTGCACCTCTGATGCCTGTTTGGGTTTTGCAGGTGTTAGAAGGTATGGGGTGGCTTCTTAAGGGGGCCTCAAGCAGATCGAGGTGGGTTGAGAGCAGCTGATGGCATGGAGAATTTCCTTGAAGGTGGAAAAATACAGGCAGCTGACTTTCAAGGAGAAATGTTCCTTTACTAAAGGTAAACTCGGGTGCTGCCATCCCTGTGAACTCCAGCTGTGCGAATTAGGACCAGTAAATACACTGCTCTGCCAAGGTCTGGGCTAATTGAGGGAATGCTCAGTGTTGTTTGCTGACCTTGAGGGAACACAAGCCCATTTAGAGTAGCAGAGTGCTGTAGGTGTTTCAGATCTGGGGTGACTGAGGTTTTGCCGTAACCAACTTGGAGCTCCTAAGTGTGCTAAAACGTCACCCTGAAGCCACAGACATGTGGAGAAAAGCCCATTGTACCGAAACTGTGGTTAGACAGGACAGTTAGTGAAGGTCAGCGGAATACAGGGCAAATATTGTGCTTAGGGGAAAAAAATCCATGTTTTCTGGCAGTATGAAACCAAGACTAGTGTGTTTTTTTTTATGAAGAGAGTCATTTCCAAACAGGGAAAGGCTGCCAATGGTATGAGGAGCTTTTGTGATGCATAACAGGTGCTCCTCAGACCTGAGCAGAGAAAGCCACAACTGGGAGGATGTTTTTATCTGCACATTGTGAACTAACAGAAGACAAACAAGTTTCTAGGTTTGGAGGATGCAGCAGGAAAACACATTACTGCACTGGAATAAGGCACGGGTTTGAGCCATGGGATGTGGGGTATTTATCCAGGGTATCCAGGGGTCATGCAGTGGGAGCATGTGTGCAGGAGTTACGTAATGGACACAGACCTGATCTTGAGCTGAAAAAAGCTCCAGAGCAAGAAAGCTGAGAGGGTCATCTCTGAGTGTGAGCATCAGGGTCACAACTCTTCTAGTGTGCTGTGTCCTACACACCAAATTTTGGCTATTTATGGGTGCTTTATGCTGCTCAGCTTCACAACTGTTTTTTTTTTCCTTGCATAGGGAATATCAGTATTCCTAAGTAACTCTCTTAATAAGCACAGGAAATCAGAATACTTGCCAAGGAGGTGGAAGATGCAGTGAAATGAAAATTTCAGGAGAGTTTTGAGTTAGAAAAGTGGTGCTCAGTGTATTTAACCTAAGTAAAACAGTGTGATTTGACAGGACAACATTATTCTTATATGGACAACAATTCCTAATGAAACATGCCAGTCTTCTGGGACTAGCAGATTTGGAACTATTTTAGTTTCAGTACTGTGGATAGGAAAAAAAAAGAACCCCAGCCATTTGGAAATGTACATTTTTCCTGCTTACTTACACTAGGTGAGAATTTGGCTCAGACAACAGGTCATGTCTGGTCTTATGGGGGGGGTTTAGGTCTGAGAGTCTCAGAGTACTGGACATAATTGACCTGAGGCCACTTGCAGCCTAAACCTTGAATCCAGTAGTGCTTTGCAGCTGCAGATAAGGATGAGGTCATATGGCAGATTGTGGTCTCCACAATACATCATTACCAGGCTAACCACATCTGCAAGGAGGACTGTTAGCATCATGCATTATTGAATTAGATCAGGTACTTGTATTTCTGAAATAAGTCCAAGACTGTGTAATTTGCTGGCTTATTAGTTTCCAGGGTGAAGCTGCCAAGAGACCATTACCAGGAGTTATGTGAATTGACAGGGAAGGCTCAGAGGACAGTTTGAACCCTGTGATGGACAGGCAGAGATTTTGCAGTCAGGGGGCTATCAGTCTAGTTAAAAATGATAGTCTACAGACATCCCATTTCTGGGATATTTCCTATATCTTTTTCTTGCCTTAATGGCCTGATGTCCAAATGCAGCTCTCTCTGGTGCTGACATTAAGGATCAAATCCAACTGGTTTAACTGGATGCTATTCATTTAAGACCAACAGTCTTGGTCCTCTGCCTGCATCCACCTACAGACACTGTAGAGGCTCCTCTAGACTGTGACACTGCAGTCTGAAAAGTAAGGTTTGGGATTTATTCTTCATACTGGGAGCAAGGAGACTGAAAACTGGATGCCCAAGCTCTACGCAGCTGGAGCAAAACCTGAAAGTTGTAGTGACTGTTCCAGCTGTAATAGACAACTTCAATCCTTTTTAGAGAAATCCTGATTTTTTTTTTAATGGCTGATTCCTGGCACTTTTTTCAGATCAGAACTCCTGAGGTATCCTAAAGGGAGCACTTGAAAATGACTAGATGCTTTTCAGGAAAGTAGTCCTAAAAGCCATCCCGTGGGTCCTGAATGAGTGGCTGGAGCTGCACAAATACATAGTTTTATAATCCACAAAGAACTCTCTGGTCCAGCCTTCTGCATAACTGGTAAGCTTTACTCAGGAATTTAGCTCATCGCTTTTTTCTTGAGATTTAGCAGAATGTTTGGAAAGACTTGATTTGAAAGACTTTGCTAGAAGCAAGATGTACCCTGGTTCCAGCGATGACAGTGACACATCGGATCTCCTCTACTTCCTTCTCCTGGCAAGCTGCAATTGTGACATTTGGTCTATCACCAGAGTCTCAAACCATAGGATTTTGGGATCTGTTTTGTGGCCTGGGGGAGGGGTGGCATATGGAACAAATGTTCTGCATTCAGCTGCTCCCATGGGCTTCAATGCAGGCTCATCACACTAGCAGATGTAGACAAGGGAACATGGTATTTCTGAATTTTGAGACTCCAAAAACTATTACAGTCTGTTTTCCCACTACAATGTACAAGAATTCTTGAAACAAAAATAAGATCCTGTCTCTGCCACTTACCCAGAGCCTCAGAGATGCAATCAACCCAGCAGTCATCCCCTCGCCAGAAATAAAAATATCCATGGTGGGGTTTTATTTCCTTCTTCTGGAGACCTGGGATAGCAACACATGATTTGGTGCTGCTGACATCTGGCAGCATCGTTCCTATTTACTGTAAACACGAGTCATCGCCCGTGGAGTGTTTTATTGCTTGTGGTTTCCATCTTGTTGTACGCAGCAATTATGCACATGGCGCAATCTTTCCATGTCAATAAAAATGTTTCATTCTCAGCAAGGAACACAAGAATGAACCCAGCAATTCTTAGGGGCTACTGTGCTGAGTTAAATGGGATGTGATGGGGAAGGGCATGGCAGAAAGTCGGTGTGGAGGGCAGGGGTGGTTTTTGGGGTCACTTGGTGGGACTCACAGATTGGGGCAGTGCACAGAAGGTCGGTGTGAGCATTCACTTCTCCAGCCTGGGGCTGAGAAAAGGCCTCACAGCTTTTGTCTGCTTTGTTGGCAAAACGTTGTGCAGCAGGATGCCTTGTGAGTGCTGCTGGAGACTTTCCTTCACGCTAATTTCTGTTTCTGTCTTTTTTTTTTTTCCCTGGTTATCTAGGAGTTTGGAGATGTTTTCAGTAAAGGATTCATGAGAGAATCTTCAAAGGGGACCACAGCCAGGGGAAAATCATAGGCATGACTAGAAAAGTAGTGTTTTAAATTAGTGTGAAAGCTTGGGGGAAGTCACTTAGGCCTAAACCCACAAGTTGATTTAAGCCTCTTATTGCTGCTTAGGTACCCTGTGTTCCCTTTGGAGTTAAACATCTAAAGGTCTTTATGATAAAGCACTTCCCACCTGGTTCTTCTCATGGCTTCCTGGGAGATGGAGTACACAACATTTGCCTGCTTTGGTGGGAGCAGGAGTGCATTTGTCTGAGGCTCCAGACAGCGAGGCTGGTCTTGGCAAGTCACCCAGCTCCTCTCTGCAGTGCTGGGGAGGGACAGGCCCTTCTGGTGGGTGACTCATCTCCACACAGGAAAGATGTCTGAGATACGGGGCAGGAATCGCTCCCTGGAGGTGCCAGCCCCTCTCCACTGGTTGTCAGTGGAGCTTAGCCAAGGAGTTCAGTCTCGGCGCCTAAGTTTTAGGCAGCTGATGGTATGGGAGGTGAATTTCACCCCCGGGAACTTTGGGTGGAATTTAAGCTGTCTGAAAATGACAGTTGTGCAAGCAATAATAAACAGTCTGTATGGTTCCACGTCTGGAATCTCCTTATAAACAGGGGCATGCAAATCAATTAGATAAAAATCTGAGCATTTCTGAATTTCCTGCCCAAACTTGAACAGAGTCTGCTTTTGGATTTGATGAAAATCCTCTTCACTCTCCAACCTATATATCTTTTTTCTGCCACGCAGGCTACCTTGTTTCACACAGGGATGGAGATGCCGGAGCCTTGGGATGCTCTCAGAGTCACCCATCTCTGGACATCCAGAACTCCACCTGGATGGTGAGAGTCAGTGCTGGGAACCTTCTGGGAAGAGCCCAAAGACGTGGCATGATTCCTGACTCAGTGCTGCTGATCGAAGTGCTCCAGATAAGCTGAGATGTAGATAAGCTCCGCAACTCCCAAGCGCTTATCCAAACCAAAGCTTTCAACATTTATCCACCTTGACTGTACATGACTTTGCCCTTAGCAACAGAGATTACACCCACTTTTTTCTTCACTACTGTCAGCGAAGGAGCAAGAACCTACTTGAAGACAAGTAAAACACCTTAGGCTTTTAGGTTCCCACACCTTTCTTCTTCCTTTTTCAGAAACCAGTCTGATTATGTATTCATTTCTCATTGTAGTCACTAGCTGAGAAACCACAAACTCAGGTGGGAGTGCTGGGCAGCTCCTTCTGAATGGAAGTGCTCCCCGACTCTACCAGAATAGGGAGGGCATGCCCTTGTCTGATGTGCTTTGGTTCTGTTAGCTGCCTACAAAGGGCAGGATTTTATTTATTTGTTGAGTATTATTCCTTAATTTGTGTTTAAATTTAAGCCTAAATTTAAATGGTTTTTGTTGGTTCTTTTTCTCTTGATTCCCTGGAAAGAAGAGAACAGATGTGACCCCATCCATTGCTCCCTTTGGTGTATTAAAAATGCTCAGGTGCCTTGTGGCTCTGTCTTGCTCATGCACACAGGGTAAAACCAGTGTTTCACTTAGGGAAAAATTCTTAGGAGTGACAGAAGGCCTTCTTTTCCTTCACTTTTTGTGTTTGCTAAGCAGCATTGGGTATGGGCCACTCTTCTCTGACCAGTGGGCATTATCACCTAACAAATTACCTGTTCTTGCAGGGATCAGGGTTTCTTCTTGCTGCCTGTAGTGCATTGTAATTTTTTTTTTTTGTGGCTTTTGGTCTTTCAAATTAGAGATTTTAAGTTGTTATAGATTATGTGGAAGTGTTCTGTGGCTTGTGGTGTGTCGAGTTATGTGGAGTCAAGTTTGGTGGACCTTTCTGAATAAACGTTGCTATACACTGGCTGTGAGGGGCTGCATGTGATAAACCACAGAGTTCTGCTTGAGTCCAGGGATTCTCCATTCACTTGGGCACATGCAAGAAAATGTTACTGCACTTTCTTCCAGAAACTGCCTTAATCTTTATATTTATGGGGAATTCAAACTGTCCAGAGGTGCTAACTCACCAGGCAGCCTTAGACATTCATGTTCTCTCATTCCTTATTCATGGGTCAAGCAACTCATTGGCAACGTTATAAGAAGCTTCAGTTCTTACCTGGAAGGTCACCTCTGAAAAGAAGCCTTTATTTTCCCACCTATCTCTTCCCTCAGCATTTCCGTTAGGGAGAACTAGGCCAAAAACACAAATTTTTTTTCACAGAAAACTAAAATAAAAGTAGCTACACTCTTGGAAAATTACAGTTTTATTTACTAAAAACTAAAAAAAAAAGTAGTATGTGTTCTGTGTATACATATTATATTGTAAATACTAAGAGGCTTCCATTCTGCACCCTCCTCCTGCCTTCTTCTTTACAATATTTTGGTTTTAGCTCCTTTTTTGATGGATTGGAAAATTCTGGTGCAAAAAATTTATTTTAATTCCATGAAGTGTTAATTTTTGACCCGCCTTTGACCACAATATCTAGAACCAGAGGGTCCAAATCCTGTGAGGTATTCACATTTGGCCGTATTTACTTTTAAAACATTGAAACAGTTTTCTGAGTAAGTGAAAACTCTTCACTGGCACAATGTGCTGAAATACACATGAATATGAGAGTCTTGGATACAGACCTTGAAAGTAATGATGCAGAGTGCAATTGTGGCTTGGTTTGCTTTTCCTCAAAAAAGTCCTCAAAGTCAGGTCTGGTTGCTCCAAGCTGGTCCAATTGAAGTTTGGAAATCTGCAAGAAGATAATTGACAGGACCTCTCTGGATCCCAGCTTCAGTGCTGGACCACTCTCCCTCTGAACAGTTTTGTTTCATGATACCCACTTTCAACCTACCTTATGCTCTTTGTGTCCATTGCCTTTTGTCTTTTTTTTTGAGGCCCCTCTGAAAAGAGCTCAATTCCATCTTCTCTGTAAGTCTTTTCTAGGCAGTGGTTAGCTCTCTCCCTTTGCCCTTACTCTTGGGTACTCGACTGAGAAATATTTTTAAAAATCTGACTGAAGCACCTTGTGTTGGTTTAAAAAAACCCAACAAAAAACAAAAATCAAAACACAACTTATTAAACAGCGCTGGCAGTTTTATCAGTAATTTCCAGGAGAGCAGAGTTAGCCCAATAGTAAATCCTTTCATGAGTCCTTTCCTTCGTGTTTTTAGTGTACTTTCCAAACCAAAAAAGATTAAATGCTCCCTAATACTCATCCTAACCAAACAGAAGTTCTGACCTCTTTAAGCTGTGACCTCTAAGGTCAATATTTGCAAAACAAAGCTGTCTGACCAGAGATGTGAGGTGTTGGTAAACGTTAGTGGTCAGCTGCCGTGCAGACATGGGCCACAACTCTCTGTTGGACAGTTTTGGTTTTGGGAAACTTGCTGGAGTTGCTGTCTTACAAATGATTACAAAATGCGAGCTTTTGGTGGTCAACCTTCCTCTTCTTCTGGGGACAAACTCGCAGAAACCAAACACACATTTGGGTCTGCATGTGGAAAATACATATGGCACTCAGTACTCGTGAGATTGCCCCAGCCAGGGGAGCCCAACCAGGGCAGCCAGACACTTGCACAGATGTGGGAGGCTGCTGGGTGGGGATGTTTACCCTCCTGGCATGTGGCACTGCACTATGTCTGCATAGACTTTACCCAGCTGCCCTGTGCTCTCAGGAGCAGTTCCTCTGCTGGCAAATATGCCTGCAAGCCCCAAGGAAATCAGCTGGGAACTTACCCTCATGTTTTCCACTGGCTTTCCATGGGGCAAGAGCAAGTGTTTCCTAGGTGAAAAATGATGAGCATTGAGGAGTGCTGAGATACTCAGAGAAGCTAAGAATGGCTTCCTCAAGTGCAGCTGGATGGCAGTCAGAAGGGTCTATTTTTACTTGCCTTGTGTTTGCACAGAGGCATCCATGCACGACTTTCTGTTGTTCCTGGAGTCTTTCAAGCATATGGTAAATAGACTTTCAATGGGTTGGAACCTATTGCTTCAGGAAATGTTGTTACAAATTGTTTTTCCACTGCAGTGCATTGAGGGTTTTTCATGCCACCCCCAGGATATGCTCTGAAATCCAAGTGGTCTGCAGAAGGGAGTGGCCAAGAGTTTTCAAGGTGTTGCGAAACCCATTAGACCTGCAGAGAAAGTGGTAAAAGCAGCACGAAATATACCAAAGTGTAGAAAAGCAGGGGCTGTTACTTAGAAGGCAGTGAAACCGTGTTTCTTTAACTAGATTAGTTTACATCTTGTGGTATATAAAGAAATAAAAATTACTAGATTGCAATAAGCTGTGTTTTTCTAACTAAACAGATTGACTTACATTTTGTGGCAGGGGGAAAAAATGTTGATTAAGGGACTGGTTTGTTTATTTTCCCAGTCCCCCTTGACAGGCTGGATTTCTGATGCCTGTGTTGTTTAGTGATAATCTTTGACTTTGGGGCATCTTTTTTGGTTAGCTCTTCTCCTTAGATACTTATGAGCAGATATCGCCCATAAACACCTATGGGAAAGGCAGATTTTTCTTTACTCTTCATCCATGACAACTGTTCTCCATCTCTCTGGAGCCTCAGCCTCACAGGACCCTTTCTATTATGTAGGACATCTCTTGACCACGAGATCCTTTTTCTTCCACATCAAGTGATCTCATCTATTTTCCTGCAAAAACTTTGTTTCGAGAAACCCTTTCACACAGTGCACCCTTTATGATGTCAAGGTCTCGTCAAGTTTTCCTCCCAAATTAAAAAAAAAATGAAAATACTAATATATGTGGGCACAGATCCAAGGGTTCCAATGTGTTCTCCATTCATACCAGCTTGCAGGTTGCATTTAGTGAGTGAAAATGTGAGAAATTGAGCTGAATACCCAGCACAACAAACTGTCATAGGTAGGACTGATAATGATGGAAGAGGAGGATGGATTTGTTTGCATTTAGGAAATGTGCAGAGAACTTGAACAAAATTGTCCTACTTCATGGAAGACCTTTAAAATCCACAGTGCTGGGATAGAATCTTAAAGATGACATCAAGGCATCAAACTTGGATTTAAAATATTTTTGGGAAAAAATTCTATCTCCTCCAATCTAAGATAACCTTTGGCTTTTGTGGCATCACATGTGTGACCTGGGTTTGGAGCATGGCAGTCAGTGGACTGTTGGAGAATTACAGTTTTGATTCAGATTATACTCTCTGTTAGCTGAGCACTATAGAAATCTCTGCTTTTTCCTCTGAAGCAGCTGATGCTGCTGGTGACAGGTTACTGGACTTAGAGGCACCACTGTTGTGGTATTTTTGTAAATTCCACAGGTTAGGAGAAAACAAGGAAACACAGGCCTCTCCTACAGTATATGCAGACTCAGAAAGAATTACCTTCCGGGAGATTGTGGTGCCTCCACATCGTTCTTTGTACCTTGCTGAAATGCTGTCTTGCAGGAGTCAACCCTACACAGGGCATGCACTGCACATCAGCATCTGTGGAACACAGATGAGTACCCAAAAGTAATGAAACTCAGAAAAGTGGGTACTCAGCTTGTATCTGAAATGAAGAGCAGGCAGAGAAAACCTGGCACAGCAAGGTATCTCTGTGATGAAGTAATTAAACAAAACAGAGGAATGTATCTACCTTGAAAGCCTGCTCGAGTCAAATCAAAAGCAGATGGAAGGCATTTAGGAGAAACTCAGGCTGGCTGAATTGCATTCAGGCAGATAAAAGGCTTTGCTAAAGAATATATCTCCACTTAACACAGAGAGGAAGTCCTACAACTCATGTGGGCTTCAAGTGATGACATCTGGTTCAAGTATCATGGTCCTCTTCTGAGGAAACAGCACAAAGGCTTGTCACCACCCCGGTGAAACATTCCGAAGGCTGCAGCAGGGCCGAGTCTGTTTTCGTGGAGCAGAAAGCAGAGCCAGGCTCTGATGACAACAGATGGACAGAGCTGATTTTTTTTGTTGTTGTTAAGGAAAACAGCTCATAATTAGATGCCTTGGAACCCTCACCTGTAAAGGATCTGTCCTTATATCAGGTATTTCAGCTTATTGAAAAATACTTGTTTTCTCTGAGTTCCATGAATGAAGAATTGGCCGCAGATGTCTTTGTATCCCTGTTTCTTGGTGTGAAACTGCCTCCTTCATAAACACATGCAACAAAATAAACCACATCCACGAGGAAATATTTTTCTTTTACGCATTGTTTGTGTGAGACTGTAAATAGTATGTGCCCTCTTGTTAGAGTTGAAGATGATGAACTCTTCTGAATGTGTGAACCACTTTTGGGTCCACTCTGATTACCAGCAAGTCTCTTTGTTAAAATAGCAAAGTTTGTGACAGCTAAAAGATGCTTGTGGATAACCACTTCCAGATTTTAAGTGGCACCTGCTGGTGTTGAAATTTGAGCCAAAATGTGACAAACATCACGGTGCAGAATCACAGTACATAAGTCACAAGAAGTACCCATTGAAAAATCTCAGCTCTCAAAGATAAATGAACCCCAAACTCGCATGTAATCAAGCCTCCCCCCACCATTATTCCTGGCCCTAGTTACTAGGGAAGAAATTTTAAGTAGATTTTAGGCAGTTGAGGGAGTGTGTTAGTCACCCAAAGAATAAACAGGGAAATTAATTAAAATAAAATGATTCATTATAAATTATTCTCCCAGCTACACTCATAATGATGTGAGAAATATTCCAAATACTATTAGAAAAGCACTCCCTCCGCCCCTAGTATTTCTGGCACCTCTAGAAACAGCAAGTGCTGAAACTCCCACGTGAGGGATGTTTCCTGTGAGCTGTACTGCCAGATTGTACCTGTATTTTTGGATAAGTGTTTGAACATTTGCCTGCTTATGGAAAAGAGCCTGGAGCCTGAGCTTTTCTGAGGGTAGCTGTTACCAGGTGGATCCCCCCATGTCAGTGCTGGGGCCAGCCACAAGTGGTTATTTGGAAGCAGTGTGAAGCAATGCCTAGAAAAGGTGAAACATGAGCAAAGGCAGCTCTTCAGGATGTGGCCCTGGAGAACCGTGATGGGACAGTCACCACCCCTGCTTAACTCCTGGAGATATGAGGGGCCCTAGCATTGGTTTCACCTCTGGCTGTTTGAAAAGGCAGTGACTCCCTCCCTTCCCGCTGGGCTTTCAGCTGCCCAACACGGCCCATCACACCAAGTCCTGCTTCCTCATTGTAAAAAGCAAATATGCTTCCTCCCCCTGCCCAAAAATCAACCCCCCTTTTCCCTCTCAGTTACTGTCAGGGTCTCCTGAGGTGCTCTGAGTGTGTCTGTCTGTCTGTTACACATGTGTTTAATTCACATATTTTCTACTGGAAGGGATGTGAAAGTGTGAGTTTAGAATTTGAAACAGAACGTTTGGGGTTATAAAAATTTAGCTTGGCTCAGAAAGGCTGTGTGTAAGCAGAGACTTAATTGACTTCTGCTGCCTCCGATGGGTCTCTGCCAGTCATTCAGGCTGGATCGACGGGCTGTCACGTAATTCCTGCACTGGGGGACTTGGACCAGCAGTTCCACAAACTGGGCATTTATTTTAGGTGTCCCAGAGGACTCCTGGTGGACCAGCTCCCATATCCATAGACTCTATTGGAACATTATTTGTGAGAAGGACATTCACCTGCTCTGCCATCATGACTCTGTTGCCAGTGTAAAATTTGCAGCTGTTGCCTTGCCTTGCCCTTTTGTTTCTTTTGCTGCTGTGTCTTGGAATCTCCTTTCTCAAACTGCTAAATAAACACTTTACAGCAGTGGCAGAAGTTCCTGAAGAGTGAGCTTACCATGAGCCATAGAAGAAGAGGTTTGCAGTACTGCTGGAGGTGGAAAAGAGTGCCTGGTAACTCTGACTTAAGCAACAAAAAGGAATTCAGCAGAAAAGCCTGGTGAATAATCTTTGTTCAATTCCTGTGGGAAGTGTTATAACACCCCAGAACTGTTTAACAGTACCTTTCCAGAGTCCTTTTCTGCTTAAAATGGTCTTCACATCCTCAGGCTCCTCAGACCTTGTGGTCCTGCATTAGTAGTGTCCAACTCCCAAATCCCTCCCGGCAGGAAGAGTACAAGAAGTAGTTTGAAGCCAAGCCTAAAGTCTGGGCTGGGCTGTGTATCTGGAGAGGAATCCCTCCAAGGTTACTGAAAAGTTTTGCCATTCACTGAAAGACAGTGTTCATTGAAGAACAATGTTCCACCAAAACACTGAAGGGGAAGTTTTATTCTCTTTTCGTTTGTTTTAGACCAGGGATTTGGCTTGGGAATTTTGTTTATTGAAATATTGAAGGAAAGTCTGTCTGGCCCCATCTTTGTAGTATCTGAACTCTTTCCAAATACTTGAGGGTGGGGTTGCAAACTCAGTCTTCTCAGGCCCTTCCTAAAAGTGGCATGACAGTATTTTTTTCTGCATTTGCACTGCATAATGGGGCGTGTTTTTACTCGGGATAACTCACACATTGCAGTTATGTGCGGTAAAAAACCAGCAGTGTGTTGCTGGAGCAGTGCAACTCCCCGAGATCAGACAGGGATGCTCAGAGAGCTGAACTCATCATCTCGTAGGGGAAGATGGCAAACAGCCTGGTCTTAGGTTAGGGGTTGGGTTTCAGAGATGCGTATTATCTATTAAAGATCTCAAAATGCCTTAATACGGCATTGTAATCTGTTGAAGGGGTAAAATTTTTATCCCACATTGTGGGAAAAGCCCAAATTATTATACAGCACTTGAGAAAATGTATCTTGTGCATGTCAAGAAGCAATCAGAGGGAAGCAGAAGGGAGAATTTCTCTACTTAATCTTGAAAGTGGCTAAAGCTGATGCCATCGTTGGTGGGAGTCAAGACGACCAAAAAATGCTCAGTGACTTACTGTGGAAGATACTGTATAATTTTTATTTGGCCTAAAATGTTGCTATTTAAATTCTGTTAGTTTCCAATTTGTCTTTTCAGTTAAAAAGGAACTACTACTTTCAGTAGTTTGATTTCCAAAGATAAAAACCTGAACCTCAGTTTTAGAAGATCTGTTTTTCATTACTGATTTTAATTGTCACGGTAAATTTTTCACAATGTATGGGTTTTTGGTGAGAAATGACCCTTTTCATTTAAATGCTGTAGTGAAAATACACTGCCTAGCTCCTACTTGGCTCATCCATGTTACTTCCATTTAATTTAATGTGTAATTTAATGATCACAAGATTTCTTGATAAGTGGGATTTGATAAGATAGATATGTGATTTTTTGTAAAGCTACTAGAGGAGTTTGTTACTCAAGTTCTATGAAATTAATGAGAAAAATGTGGACTTCGAAAAGAACAAACATCAGCTTCCCTGGACTTTATTTTGACACTTGGTGGGAGAGATATGTAGCCTTGATTTATGTCTATTGGAAAGGTGCTTATGTTGCACAGAGAGGGCTTCCCAGTCCAAAATTAGACAAGAGACAACTGTAGGAAAAGAAAAGTCTGCTTGGTCGGGAAATGAGGAGACAGTCATCTCTCATTTCACTAGTTAATAGGGATATTTTAGGTGCATTCCAGCAGGGAAATCCTCTTTGCAAACATGAGTTCAGGTGAGGTTCCTCAGGGTCCCATGAACCTCTCAGCAAACCTGTGTCCATTTGGATGCATGAATGCTGGAATGAGCTTGACCTGCAGTTGGCCTGGAATGAATTAATGTCTGCAGCTGGAAACCATGCAAAGTGTGATGGTTTCGTATGTCTCTAGACGCGACCTTAATCCCAGCAGGATGGTTGCATTGGAAATCAACACCTGAAGATGCAAATGGTTCCTCCAAACCACCTTCCAGTGCTTCCTGAAGTTCATCCATCACTATTAAAGCGTAACAACTCTTAATGGTGTAAATTAGTTGCCTTAATGAAGAACAGAGGTTCAGTTTTATATCATTTGATACAATTTGGGTTGGTACAAGTCAGTTTGATCAATACGACTGAATTAAGATCCCTTGGAAGTTGCAGTGATAAATCAGAAGAATGGCTGATCCCACATGTAGAGTTCCCCAGCTCAGGATTCTGGAGAGACCTGACATGCCCATAGTGGAAGTCAGGAAGTGTGGGTTTATGCTGTGTTGCACCACTGGATCCCTTCTGACCCTGTGCATAATATTCATGGGATTATCTGTGAATGGAACAAAAGCCCATCTGCATCTCCAAGTGGAGACAGAGCCCATGGTGAAGTGTGACCAGGTTTAAAGTGTCACAGATCAGTGAGATAAATGACTCTGCAGGTGGCAAACATGCAGAGTAATGGCAGCAGGGCTAAGGCTGTATGGGAGCCAGCATAGGAAATGTGGGCTAAAAGCAACAGTCCTCAGGAAATGAATCTGGAAATTATTGTTGAAACAGCCCAGGGCAAAGCTGCAGAACAGAAATGGCTGCCGACCTCCTAGGGTAAATTCTAAGACCTCAAATGAGTAAGTAGAAGAAAATACATAGTTTGGAGATCACAAACTTGTATTTGCTCTACCTCATAATAAAAGGAGAAGGGGACATTTGATTAAAATAGAAAGGTGATGAAAGAAATGCTGATAAAAGAGTACTTCTTCGCAGGGTACATAATTAAAAAGAGGAGCTCATTGCTTCAAGGTGCCTTGAGATCAGGAACCTAGCAGAAATTAAAAATAAGCAAACACTAAACCCCCAAACCTGAGATATTTCCATGGATAACAAGAATATCCAGTTTTGTCAACAGTTCTGTTTCAGTACATAAATTCATCTCTGACTCGTCAGGGTTAATGCTCTGTTCCTCTGAGAAGGATGCTGGAACTGCTTACTGCTCACAGCGTTTCTCTGGAAGTGCTGGCATCACCAGCAGCCAGGCGCAGAGCAGGGGACATGGCTGACTGCTGAGGTGCTGCAGGATCCCTGGGCGATGCTTTTAAGGTGTCTGGCTCTTGTTCTGTCCTCATCAGGAACATTGTTCCAGCTGGGGGCCACTGGACCACAGACTAACGTTAATGCTTTTGGAAGCGGTTGTCTGGGATAATGAGGTGACAGACAGTCTCCACAAGGAATGGTTAAAGGATGTTAATCTCACCTAGTGAGGAGGGGCTGCAGAACTGTGGCACATACCGTGTAATTAAATAGCTCGTTGCTGCAGGATATTGTGAAGGCCAAGAGTACAGATGGATTTGAGAGAGGAGTAGACACGTTCATGGAAGGTAAGTCCGTGAGTAGCTCCTGGTCCTGGTGTGACCTCCAGGCAGTCCTTGAAGTGATGATTTCCAGACACCAGGAGGACGTGCCATGAAAAGTGACCATTTTCCATGTGACCTTTTATACTCTTTTCTTTTCAGTCAGCTTGGAAGACAGAAAGTTAACTAGACAGATGTAGGCTCTGATTTTTCTTTTGGTTTTATCTTTATATACTTAAGAGGACTTAGAAACTTCTGAAGGGCAGATGAATCACATTGGTAAGGGGTTCAGAAATTGGGGGACAGTCTGAAAACCCTGGGAAGCTAGATGGGAATAAGGCAGACATACTATGCTCAAGGAGTACTTAAGCATATGGAATAAGTTACTGGGGAATGGCAATGTAAAGACATTATACTAAGACTTTAAGATGATACTTTAAGGCGATATGTTCTAAGTTCAAGGGACACCTCCGTCTCTCTCTTGAGGAGGGGCTTGGGAAAAGAGCAGTGTTATAGAACGGAATAGGATTAAGAAGATTGCTGGGAAATGGCAGGCGAGTCGTGCTGGATGCCCTTTCCCTGTTCCTAAAGTTTCCACCGTCCTCCTGAGAGGAAGAGAAAACAAACCGAGGAATGGTAATGCCCGGGGTTACACAATCAGGTCGGAGGCTGCTGACCTTGCCGCTAATGGTTTATGGGCAGCCACAGGCGTCTGCCGCTGCCCCGTGTTTTTGTTACACATGGTCTGGCAGTTGCCAAATGACTCGGTCCCAATATGCAGGAAATTACTTGAGAGCTATATTTAGCAAGATGAGCCCATATCTTGATTTGGCTGGAAGCTGAGGCAGATTGAATTAATCTAGGGGAAAACCGAGTGTGTGGGGTCCCAGCAGAACATCTTCCCCCAAGTTTCCTGGGGTCCTCTGGCCTTCCTGGGGTTTCTGTTGTGGGCCAGCCTGAGGGTAATCAGTGAAGGCTGAAGAAAAGGGGGTTTATGGGTTCTTAATCTTAGGATGTTGCAGCACAGCCCAAGGTATCTGGTCCCACCTCTGCTGCACAGCAAGGACATCTGTGGTGTGAGTGAGTCCTCCTGAGGGACCACAGTGTGGGCTCCATCCCCCTGGGGTGGCCCTGGGGCTGCAATCTCAGCCAGCTCCTCTGCCTAAAGCTGGACATAATCACGATGCTTCCCAGCACTCTCCCACCTCAAGCTCCCTCACAAGCTCCTTGGCTCTCACACAGCTCTGGTTTCTCAGCCTCTTTCCCACCGGAAACTGCAATTAGGATGAGAGATGAAGGATCATCCTCTGGGTGGTCACCACTCAGAAAAAGACACCCAAAAATCACATTCTCCAAGAGCAGCCCTCGTCCCTCTTTGTCCCTCCTTGTACATCCTGGCAGTACATCAGGCAGATCCTCTGCCAGGGGGAAAGCTGTGTCACTGGCTCAGCCCCAGCAGAGAAGACACCCACAAGACTTGAAATCTGCACATGGAGGTTTTCTCTCATGAGTTCCCAGCTCTCTGAAGCTGTGAAGGAAGGCTCTCCCTGTGCTTACCTGCCTTTCATGCAGTTGCCTTATTGGAGGTGTGTGGGGAATTACTTGCAGCGAGCCTGATTCACAGCCCACAAGATCAGATTGGTTTTGGATCAGACCCTGTAAAGGATTTGTATTGTATTTCAGCACACAGGAACATAAAAGAGCAGAGTCTGGTTATTTGCTCAATAATTAGCAGTGTTGTCCCCTAAGGGGAGATGGATCAGTTCTGGGATGAGTCTCTAACCGAAGTGCCTGACGTTACCCCGCAGCTACCACACAGCAGCCAGGTGTTGTGGGAAAGAGGGATTTTATCAGCGCCGTGCACCATGAATGAGTATTTACTGTGCAGGAAGCTCTCAGTGAGCTACACAGGTGAGGTGAGGAACGCAGTGTCTGGGCAAACTCAGAGCCCTTGGATTATATTCAGCATAGGAAGGTGTTTTGCACGGCCTAAATACACAGTGGAAGTTATCTGACAGCAAAGAAATTACATGATAAATACTCAGTGAGATACCTCCCAGGGAGAAATGCTAAAAGAAAGATTTTTAGCTTGGAGAGTCACTTTGAAATGTCAGCATTTATTTCCCATCCTTTCATATTTTCGTTAGAGACTCATTTTTGCTGATCTAAAAACTAAAAAATAGTGTCATGCAAATGGAATGGTCCATGCAGAAGGTGGGCAGTGAGGGTGCTGTGCCACGGCTATGGCTTCAGCAAAGCCCTCAGGGTCTTGCTCAATATCCTTCACCATGAAGGATGACAGCATTGCTGTCACTGGGACTCAGGGAGGAGGATAGTGTTGGGTCTCCCAGGGTCAGCAGCTACTCTCAGCTGGGGCAAGTGAATGACAGTCTGGGTCCTGTGAGCTGTTCAGGAGGTGTGAGATGGTTGTCTTCGTTCAGTGTGGTATTTAAGGATATGCTGAGTTCAAAGGAAACCCCTCTTGGGTGCTTTTGTGAATCAGAGCTACCCTGCCTAGTTTTACCAATTTAATTGGCAAGTTTCTTTATAAATGTTGTCCCAGCATTTGGGTTTCTGACATCCACCCTTCCAAATGGACAACGCAATGACTGAGTAGAGCAGTTGCATAAATTTATGTCTTTTAGGGGATTCAGTGCAAGTGAGGCATTTCAAAAGCTGGCAGGACTAAAATGTAGATGGCTATTGGCATTCCTCTGACTCCGGCTCACAGTGAGCCAGTCCTGTCACCCCTTGTCAAAAACATACCCTTGGTTTCACCATTCGTCACCATTTGTCTCTTGTAATTGCATTTTCCTGAGTACTAGAAATTAAATCAGCAGTGACAGAATATTTATGGCTCAGAAGTATTCTGGATGATTCCTAGAGAAGCTGTTTCCAGCTTGGTTATTTATGTCCTTTTATCATGGATTTTATAGTGGGACTGGGGAACTAAACAGCAGAAACCATATGAAACATGCTGAATGGTTTCATCCTTGAGCCAAATGTACATTGACTGTAGGCAAGGAGATGCTGGTGAGAGCACACATGCAGTTTAGGGCATCCAGCCCGTGGCCAGTGCTTCACCTCCTGCCATCCCTCTGCAGAGAGGTGCAGCCTGGTTGCTGAGCTCACCTGGCACGTTTTCTTCATCTGGAGGTTGCCATCAATCCTTAGAGAGAGGTGGTGTTGGGTGGGAAGGCTGTACTTGAGTGGGTGAAATGGTTTGATCTGCTCCCTGCTCTCGGTCTCACTCACGTATGGGCATTGTAGGTGAAACTTGTCAAGGGTTCTGACCACTCTCCCACTGGGAGCACCACGGAGCCAGGCTTATCCTTGCTGCTCACAGTGAAAACTGAAATGGCTAAATGTTCAATGGAAAATAAAAAAAAAAAAGGAAGAATGCATTCAGGAAATTGAGAAGTGAACGTGTCAGGTCTGTTTCTGTGACATCAAACTGTTTAAGACTGACTCACTTCTTGCAGTGTCCCACTCTCTTCTTTGTCCATAAGACAGTCGAAATAAAGTACTTTGGCTTTGCTGAAACCAAAGATTTTGGTAATTTTCCCTGCTAGAAATTTTGCCAATATCAGCATACTTCTGAGAAACACTCTTGTATTGGTATTTTCTCATATAAAACTGTTCCTTATGCAAAACCAACTCTTCTCAGTGATAAAATCTTTTACAGTTCCTATCCCGGTCTCAGCTTTAGCCTCCCTGTGATACTGTAAATTTTTATCACATGCTATGTATAAATAATAATCGTATGCAGAAGGAGCCTTGATCTCACAGGGGTGTGTCACGCTTTAGCCACGATGATGACGTGCTGCCAGCTGAACTGCTGACCCTGTCGCTGATTGCCAGTGTGCACACGGCTTAGGAAGGGTCAGAGGTACCAGGGGCCAGGCCTCCTGCAGGATCCCCACATTTTCTCCATGAGCCACAGGGTGTATTGCATATCTGAGAGAGCTGAGGGAAGGAGTGACTGCTGGGCTGGCTCAGCATTTCTCTGGGCATCCCCCAGCCTCAGGCAGGCTACAGCTGTGAAAACTTAACCGTGGCTTCTTTCTGTTCCCATCCACTAAGTCCAGAATAAATCACAGCATCGATGCTGACAATCCTGTTCAGATTTTCTCCTGGATAGCTTTTACAGCCAGAGCTGACTTTCAAAAGGCCCAAATTGCTATTCTTGAGATACTGTAAAGAAATCCTGCACAGCAAACAGTGCACATAAAATAAAAAATAAAACGGAGGACCTTTGTCTGCCTTTAATAGTCCGAGTGTTTCCTCAGGCATTGCAGGCAGCCTATCCTTCCTGTTGGGATGGCTGGCTGCAGCAAAGGAGATAACAGCCTATCTTTTTATAGGATGATACAGATTGTAGGTGGAGAGCCCAGTTCAAAGTGCAGGTCACTGAGCTCCTATAAATTGTTCCTGACATCCCTGATAAAACCCATGCTCTCTCTTCCTCCCTGCATCTTCTTTGAGCGAGGGGAAAGGGCTGCTAGTAAAGATACCATTTTTCCACTTCAGTCAATACTTTGATGTTTAAAGCTGTTTAATATTCATTAAAACTACTCCTAAAATGTAATTGCAAGAATTACGATTCCATTTTTATGACTGTCTGTAAGCATTACAGGACAGGCAGCTAAAACCATCTCTGTGATGGTTTGATGATAGGTCCAGCACAGGGCTCTTCTCCCAGAGAAGAGCAGGATCAGGCCTGGGCTCCCCCTGCCCACCGACAGAGGTCAGATGTATGGGAACAAATGGATTCTTTCCTGGGAAAAGTAATTTTTGAGTTAATTGAGGGTGTTTGGAAGTCTGTGCTGAGTGGTGACATCCCTGCCCTCCCTTGCATACTCCACTCTTGGGCAAAGGTCTGTTTTGATAATTTCTGAAAGAAACATATAGATTTCTTATTTCAAGACAAAATTCATTTTGAAATTTGTTGAAGTTGTGTATACATACTTGTCTTCAAAAGGGCTTTGTTTAGGGGATGGAAAATCTCTGAGAGATGAAGTGAGATGTGAGTTTGAGAATTTTGAAACAAAAACTTCTACTTGACCAAAACTAAGAAAACTAGAAGGGAAAAATGAAAGCCTACTCAAGGCAACCTACAGCAATATTTCTTACTACTGCTGACAGTGGGTTAAAACAAAAAAGTCAGCTACTCACCCACCTTGGGATGAGATGTTGTGTATCTTTGTCAAGCTCTTTCTTCAACTGCAATTACAGATCTGTTCCCTGAAGAACATCTCTGAAGATCTTCTCATGTCTTACTATGACAATGCATCTAAGCATTTCACAATGTTTTCATCAGAGTGTGCTCACAGGGAAGTGCTAATAGCTCTATTTTTTCAATGGGAAAATGATGAGAGACTGATTTACCTCATATAATTTTAGTTATCTAAAAATTAAACATCTTGTCTAAGCTGCTTGTCTAAAGCCACATTGTAGCTCATTTTCTCCCACTATTAGATCTTCTCATCGGGACTGTGGAATGTGGGCAGGGAGGCTGTTTCTGCCTTTAAGAGATTTCTGAGCCTTATTAACAGGGGAGGAGGAAAAGAAAGGAATTGATTTGTTTCTAGTATGGTAGTGCAGTGCTCCAAGTGCCTTCTGAGATGTGAATTTGGACTTCATGCTGCAGCTGTGAGAAATGCTGCTCCTCTGGCCATCTGCTTTTAGTGGATGTGTGGTTAATGAGGCTGGGGAGCCACGAGTGCTGGAAGGGAAGCCAACCTCAGGTTACTGTCTTTGGGAATCTTTTTGGCTGGGAGATGTTTGCTAAGGTGGTCAGTGGGCCAGAGAGGCTCGGATGGGCCTTTCCCTATGTCCGCATTGAAGGGAGAGGTTCCTTACAGATGCTAAGGCCTTGAAACGTTTAAACTCAGCAATTAGAGCAGGTGACAAGACCTTTCAGGAGGCTATTTCCACCTGTGATGTTAAGCTCCACTGGGATTTCTTGGCAGTCCTACCCCATGCTTCAAGGACTGTCATTCAGCTCCAAATGCACTCCAGGAGCTACAAAAGAGCCACTGTCCTCTGCTTAATCCATGGATTGTATGTCTCTATTGGTGCCTGGCTGAAGTATAGTACACACAGCCCTAATAGGAGCAATTAATGTCAATCAAATGATACCTCCTCCCACACAACATTTGAACTAATACAACCATCTTAATTGCCCGAGTTTCTTTGCTTTCAAAAGTATGTTCCGCTTAATGATGCCTTTTCTAACACTGGAACTCTGTTGTAGCAATGCTGTTTCTACAAAAAATAATTTTTCAGCAACAATTCTCTCTCCCCCTGCTCCCTTTTAGTTCTGTAACTTTTGCTCCCTTCTTCCCCAAGCTGTTCACAGACTGGTTGGCTCCAGCCAGGACTAATTTCCTCAGCTGTCCTGGTGAAGCGCTCGCATGAAAATTCCGGTATTTGACAGGGTGGTATTGTTCTGGTTGTGTTAGTAAAGCTTCTGAGTTGTACAACAGGGCTTGGAAAGGCTCTTCTTGACTCAGGGAGACGTCCTGAGAAAGGAGAAGAGAATTGGCACACAGGGAAAGTGCAATTGCTTGGTCACATTAAAGCTGAGACAAAGTGTTTCTTTTTAAAGAGCTTTAAAATAGTCCCTAATGTAAAAGCTTTAGCAGCTGCAGCAACACTGAGCCTGAATAATTTCCATGTATTTGCTGCAGCAACACGGAGCCTGAATAATTTCCACGTATTTATGGATGTGCGTGCTCATGTGTGTGTCTTTCCTTCCCAGTCCGTTTGAGCCGGCGCTCTAATAAACAGCGCAATGTCACGTGCTCCTGGGCCAACACTGATTTATTTGTCACTCAGGTGTGAAGAATGACCCGCTGGGTTATGTCAGTCCGAACTGGCCATCTGATTTCGATTCCAGCTCCCAACAATTAATGCCTGACACACAATTTCGGCACAATACCCAGCTTATGGCCTATTATGTTCATCATCAGACCATGAAGTATTAGTTGCGGCAAGCCAAAATATGTCAGATACCCCTGTCTTTCTCCAGCATTCTTGAGAGGGAGTTAAAAAGAAAATGTTTCTTCTGTGAGCAGGAAACTGAAGCTTTGAAACCCTTGAATGCACATGGTCAGTCTGTGAAATCCAGCTTTGATTCTCCTTGCCAAAGTGGCTGTAATGAATTTCAGAAAGAAATCAGATTTCCAGCAATGATTTAGGAGAAGAATGGTATATTCTGTGTGAAGGATGGAAACAGGAAGACATCTAGGTGTATGATAGGAATGTAAGATAAGAATCACAAGGGAATTGGTTAATTCTTTTAGGCATGGGAATGCAGAAGATTCTAGGCAAGACATAGGTTTCACAGTATTCAGTGAAAAGGAGACTCTTGGCTTAAATTTACACATTAAGTAAAATATGAAATGAGTGCAGGTTGGCATCATGGGCCAGCAGAGTGAGTATCATGAGTGGGAGACCTGAGAAGAAGGATGTGAAATTGTTCAGGATCTCTGAGTTTCCTAAGAGATGTTTAGATTCTGACAAAGTGAATTTTCCTGAAAGCTCCTTCTTGGCTATATACTTAGGTCATATTTTGAGACTATCTTAAAAAGTCCAGATACTCAGAGGGCGCTACTTGTGTTCAGCATATATTGCTCAGATTTTGTTGGTTTATTGAAGTAAAAAAAAAAAATCTTTAGCAAAAGCTGTGTGGTGTTTGTAGTTTCAGTTAAATGCATAGTGAAAATCAAGAAGAGGAGTGAGAAATTTAAACATCTATTTCTATGGCTTCCGTCATCACGAAGCACTGCCTCTTCTCAGTCACTTGATGATTTCTCCTCAGCAATGTTCATGGCAGCACGGAGGTGTAATCCTCATTATGGACCAATAGGCACCATCTAATAATAAAATGATAGAATAATTTAGGTTGGAAGCATCTCTAGAGGTCCTCTACCCCAGGCTGCCATTCAAATGACAGCTTCAAAGTCAAGTTCAACACTGAAGCTAATGTTGCTTGGGTTACCAAGGAGTTATTTTGGCAAAACCAAGAATTAAGCCAATTTCTTGTCTCCTAGTGGGGAGCCCCTCATTTAAACCTCTAACCCATATTTTGTAAGTAGTTAAAAAAAAAATTGAAAAACAGGACAGTGTAATGTAGTTTATGAGTTGGTAACATCATCTGTACATGGACAAAGGGAGCATTCCATGGTAGGAAACCAAGTTTAAAGAGCAAATGCTGGAAAGGCTATATGGAAAAAAATGGGCATTTCACTCAGAATGCTTTCAGGAAGAAATCTGTGATGCACAACTAAAGGTTTAAGAAAAGCACCCAAATGCTTTCGTTTTATACAGCTGATTACCTAATGCAGAGCTCCAAAATGTCAGCTTTTAATAACTGACTAATATCTAAAGACGTTGTCTGCTTGTTTTCCCTGCAAACCTCGTTGCACTGACAAGAAATGCATTGTCCATATGGGGTGAAGAACGGCATTTAAGTATCGTGTGTTGAAATCCCACTCACTTTTACACATTGTGCTTCAAAGCCGTGCTTCCTGGATACAAAAGTAGTTGTGTTCCCAGCAGAAGGTTTACATAGTTTAGCATGAAGTAAAAGCACCAGGGTATGAAGCCAGCCATGTATATAAACCATTAAACAATTTCAGCGCAAAGCTGCACAAAATGTCTATTAAATTTAACAGTACTATTAAAAATCCACATTTAAGCTTTCTTTGTTTCTAGCAATGAGGCTTTGAAACATGGAAAAGTCGGTGAAAAAATCCCCAACAATAAACAACCAAACCCCAGCCTTTGCTTGGTCCGTAATTTCATAGCAAAGACGAAATGTCCAGGTCCCAATGTTTCCCAATTGGTCTTGCTCCAATCCTGAGCTACTTTTAAGTTTTCTGCAGTGTAAATGTTCCCTTTATGAAGTGGGCTATAGCCAGTGCCCATGGAAGCCTCTCCTAAGGAGGTGTTATTTTAATATGTGAAGGGCAGTCATTTCATTCCATAAAGATAGCTTGTTCCATGGAGGAAATAAACATCACACTTGACAGATGCAGGGACGCTCCAAGATCCTCAGCCCCTGTGGGGGCAGGGGAAGGCCTATAAAGCTGTTCTGTGTTTCCTGCATTATGGTGCATGGGGCTTCAGATGTCTTCCCTGAAAACCAATTCCATGGTATAACTGTAGCCACCTGATAATTTTATTTTACTTTTAAATGCCATAGAGTGCAGTGAGAAGCCTGGTATTATGTGGAAGGGTGCTGATAGCGAGTGGGGAAGGGTCCTGAGGTATGGACATAACCTTCTCTGTGTTCAGTTGTAGTGAACCTGCTGGGAACTGGCATCAGGCAAGGTGTGAGTGGTTCAAAACCAGCTTACACATGACCAGTTTATGGGAATTGCATCTCTCTTGGCATAAGAGAGTGCAGGTTAATGGTCTTCTGCAATTCTTGTTTCACGCAGCAGTTTTGTCTCACCATCAGTCCCAAACACGTAGGAGTCCAAGATGATTGATTGCCAAAAAAAATTACATTTAAATTCCCTCGGTTTGAAGACGTGTTCCCAGCATGTTGTGGGTGACTGCCCCTTTTCAAGATGGGCATAGTCTGTGTGTTTGATTTAATTATTTTTGGATGTTGTTTTGGGCTAATGAACGACTGTTTCTGAAGCAAGGTCTAGAGGCCAAAATGCTGTCTTAGCTGCTGGAGGGAAGAGTTCAGATGAAGGGGATGGGAAACCTCCTGGCTTATCTATTCATCCAGTGCTGTATTTGTTATCCAGAAACTCTGGAGAGCTGGCTGCCAAGCTGAGGTGAGGCTTATCCAGAGTTATTCCGACCGCATTTCTCAACGTCATGTTTGTTGTGCTTGGAAGGCACTGCATCGCTCTGTCGTCTCTCTCTCTCACTCCCTCCTGCTGAACATAGTAGCTATTCTATGTTCTTACTGGAGACCTGTGGCACTTAATGGTGAACCAAAGTTGCTTCATTTTTCCCTCACTTGATGAATGAAGCTGGGGTTGAGGCGGGCAGCGGGAGTGGAAGTAAGGAGAGGAGGAAAATTCACCTTGAGAAAACCCAGGTTTCCTTAACGAGTGAAAGATATTACGCTGAGAACAACACATATTGCAGGGACTTCATTGGCCAAAAAAAAAAGAAGAATGCTCTGTCTGTCTCACAGTGCCTTTCTGCTGAATGCAAAGTGTACTGGAGAAAACAGAAAGAAAGCTTAGGTAGAATTCCCTCTCTTGTCATTCTAGTAACCTGGATAATGCCTTTCTGTCACGCAGCACCACTGCTGCTTGAATGGATGCAAAAGGAAGAGGCTCTGCTGAAATCCATAGTGCTTTCTAAATAAGGCTTATAATACAGGAAAACGTAATTTAAATCTCAGGATAAAACCCATTGAAATGGAAGAATTTGCTTTTTCATGCACAATATATAACTTCTCTGGTAAAACAAATAATACTTTCATCATCAGTAAATGCTGTTGTTGGCACTAATTTAGCATTGTGTTGACAGTTCTGTGATGAAACAATATGTTACTTCTTTAGAGTTTTTTTATTTCTGTGATTGATCGTATATTATTCTTCAGCCATGGTTCTTAAAAGGTGGCTGTGGAAATGACCTCTCAGATCTGTGCTGTGTGATGCTGTATCCACTAGTGCCAGGGAATTTCTTATGGAAGAAGCAAATACCACAAAATTAATTGTACAACATTTCAATTAAACTTCAGTTTGTCATTTTGGTTTTTTTTCAAAAGCTTGCAGAAATGGCAACATCTACTGTATATTATCTCTTGCAAATTTTTATTTCCTTCTTGGATTTTGCTTTTCAAAACTTTTTATTTTTATCTAAATTAGTTCAGGCTGTCACCAGTTCATAAGCATATTGGATTATTTTGTTCCACACAGCAATCTTCCCCAAGACAACAATGCTTAATTCACTGCTTTGCATTTTTCTTACAGATTTTGCTTGTATTTATCACATTATTGATTTCAGCAGCAGCCAGACAATTGTAAGGGAGTTTTGTCATCATGGAGAACTTTTTTGGGGGTTTGGGAGAAGTCTTGGGGGAAGCCAACCAGTGTGATTTGGCAGCTCCATTCTTCTTGCTTTTGTTCTCCCTATACCAGATGGGTTTCTTACTCACTCCTTCCAGTGGGACTTCTTGTGGGGTAAAATACTATATAACATCAGTGGAGTTATTACAATCTATCTGGCTCTCCCTGTGCAAAGAGATATTAAAAGCCCACTCCTCTAGGGACTAAGAAAATTAGAGAATCTGCTAAATAACTATTTTTAAATGCTTTTTTCCTATATAAATGTGCTCGTTTTGAATAGGGAGTGGAGTTTCCTGGACTAACTCCGAGGCTGATGCAGGAGGGAGAGTGGTGGTCCCACACAACCAAAATTGGACAGTTCTCAGCCATCACAGCCTGGCCCCTTGGTTAGTCATTTATAACTGTGAAAAATAAGTTGTAAGGTGGCTGCAGAAAGATCTGAGTCTGTTCTAGTGGTGCATTTAGACCCCTCTGTGTTTATTTTGCCCTGACATAAGCAACAACACAAGATGTGGGGCACAGTGAAGCAACGCCTGGGAGTTCTGCCACTGATGCTAATGGTGTTGGTCTCTAATCCTTTTCCAGCAAAGGTGAGATGATGCATCAGCGAAATGGCTGCCCACACTGGCAGAGACACCAGCACCATTCATAGTTGCTGAGACAGTGAAACAGTATTTTGGGGAGGTAAAAAAAGAAAAAACCCTCATTCCTTAATATACGGTCTTATAGGGTAAATATTTATCCAGCCATCTAAAGGCAGGAGTAATCACTGCAGTTTTCCCTTCACTCAGAGACTGGAGATTTTTCCTGACTGAAAAAAAAAGATTAAAAAAAAGTGAAAAAAAAAAAGGTCCAATTTTGTGTATGTGAAGAAATCAAAGCACTGCCCTTGAAATGGGTTTTTCAGCTGTCTCCTGGGTATTCTGGGGTTAGTTTTCACCACGTGAGGTTCTGAAGTGCATACTCAAAGGTTCAAACACAGGAAAATTGGCTATCACTGCCGGCTCTGTTGGGTGGGGAGAAAAAAGTTCCTTTATAGAAAAAGGGAAAAAAGGAAAGAGTTTTTTTCTTCTTCTTCTTCTTTCAAGGGACTATATGAGAATGAGCTGGAAGAAGTCTTGACTTTTATTATATCCTGTAATCAAATTTGAGCATCTTACTTGCTGCTTTCCTCAAAGACCACCCTGGCAGTAACAGTCCACACACACACACACAATTTTGGTATGCATAAACCTATAAATTTCATAACAAAATATAGGAGCTGAGGTTGTAGGAGGACTGCAAAGCAGAAGGTGCTGAAATGTAAAGTCTGTGTGTGTTTGAAGGGATGTCATTTATTACATACTTCTGCCTTTAAAAAAAACCAACAACCCTTACTGTTACCACACAGACTGTGTAAATATATATTGCCTAATGCAAGACGGTGTGGTGTAAAGATTTTATTGGCATGCAGTAGCTTAGCTTGAGTAGCAAAGGCCTGAGCAAGCTCTGTATCACCTCAGATGTGTGCCAAGAAAACATGTTCTTGGCATGAGCAGTGAGAACATCCCCGGTGACGCTGCAAAGGTGCAAATCTAATGAGGATAATAACCCGTGTGCTCCAGGGCACCAACCCATTACTGGCTGCATGGGATTAGGGAGGAATTTCTCCTTTGTGTTGTCCTAAAGCCATTTACTGTGGGCTCCACACGCTTCTCTGTGAAGCCTCTGCCACTGGCCGCTGCAGGAAGGAGATGATGAGTTCAACTGACTACCTGGAAGGGCCTGATTTGGGAACTTGTGTGCTCTTCTGCGAATTCTGTAATGATACCTATTTTATGTGGTTTGGAAACGTTCTGCTGGGGCGCTTCTCTCTGTAATGCCAGCTCCTGTAAAGCTTCTTTCATAAATGCATGGAATGATTTAGGTTGGCAGGGCGCTCTGCAGATCTCAGTCCAGCACGCCGCTCCAGGCAGGGCTGGCTTCAAAGTCAGATTGTGCAAGGGACTTGCCCAGTTCAGCTCTGAAAATCTCCGGGGGAAGGAGCTTGGATGCTGCTCTGTCCGTTCCTCTATGGGGAATTTCCAGCAGCTTCAGTGAGACTGGCACATGTACAACACCTTCCTGAGCTGCAGAAAGGTGGAGTCTCTCCAGTCACAGAAATTTTTTCTTCCTTCCATAATCAAAGGAGAAAAAATACAAGTTCTGGTGGAATTCCTTTCGTTCAGAGATGAGTGGCTGAGACCACCCTTGGTGTGAATAATTTCTGGCAAGGTCTTTCTCTCTCCGCTGAACCTGAAGAGCACAGATGTCCCCCTCAGATTTAATACCCAAGTACTCAGCAGCAGTGGTTACCTGGAAGGAGCCTCAGCCAAAATACAAAGTCATCCAAGGTGAAGGGAATAGTGAGTTTATGTAATACCGTGTTATGAGCTGACCATGAAAAATAAAAAAAAAAGCCCCAAAACACAGATAAAATAATTTCTTTGAGTGATGTAGCACTATTATTTTGCAACAAGACCTTAAGGGCAGCAAGTTTCGTGATATGGCTTTATATCAAAAATCAGGGAGATTTATCCAGTTGAAAAATGGCTTTGGATTTCAACAATGTCAGCTGATATTTGAACTCTGAAAGTTTGATGTGGTCTGTCCTTATTACAGCTGGTAGGAAAAAACAGACTATTAGTGTTTCTTTGGAAGAGAGAAATGCACTTCAAATAAGATATTGTGAAAAAAATACATCTGTGTTCTGAGTGGAAAGGAAAAAACAGTGGGAGGAAAACATAGGAAATTCCATCTAATAGAAAAGCAAGCAAAAAAATATTACAAAAAATTTAAAGGTTCTGGCAAGAAATCATTGGCAGCTCCTAAAACTCCACTGAATTCTAGACTTCCCTGACGAAATCTGCTTCTCTGGAACTGGATCTGGAAAATGCCTGGACATGGTGCTCTCCAAACAGAAAACAAAACCACAGGTGCTGTCGCTTGGGGAGAAGAGTCCCCAGCATTTTGGAATGAGATTATTCCAATACATTTCTCCAACAAATTGCTGCTCATTTCTTTTTCTACTTTATGAACAGAGGCCTAGTGCTTGTCATAGTCTTTTATATCTCAAAAAGTTCCAGTGAATGTCTTGAGAATGAGTAAGTTTTTGTATTCCAGCCTGAAGAGAAAAACAAAAAGTCAAGGACAATTGAAAAATCACTTTTTTCCCCCATCTAAGAAACTTTCATGGCTTTCATTAGCAAATCCAATTGAAGTCTTTCCTGCAGTGCAAACCCTTTGCACACGCTCTTATTTTCAGGATGCCAAGGGAATAACTGGAGTGATGGAATCTGGACAGATCTTGCTGCAATTTTGAAAAGTAACTTTATTCTTCCTTTATCCCCACGTACTGCCACAGCAGGAGAAAATTATAGAAGTAAGAAAAATAAAGCCTCTGCAGTGTTAAAGCTTGCTGCTCTGTCAAATAAAATTTTCTATATTTTTCCCTGAATGAAAAAAGGTTAAAAAAACCAGGATTCATGTGCAAGTATGCTGCCCAAATGGTGTGCCAGACTGATGTGGGCAACCCACACTAAGAGTCCAGAGCTGCTGCATTCCTCACCGAGCCCTGGATGGAAAGGGAAGCAAAAGGGAAGAGGAAGGGAAACTCAGAGGAGCAGCAGCTTTGGCTTCCCCAGCCTCAGCTCTTCCTCCTCCCTCCTCCAGAGATGGGTGAGCCAGAACCCAACCAAGAGGGCTGCCCCCTCTCCCCAGAACCAGACCCCGAAAATGGCACAACTAAACACACTTTCTGTTGCTTTTTTTATTGTCAGAAAAGGTCTGCTTCTGGAAAGCAGGGAAGAAAGTTTGTTTGTCTTCAGAATCCTGAAAAGGAAGATGTTTCAGGAAAAAGGAAGGAAAAAAAAAGGGTCATGTTTCAATTTGGGTACATTTGTATAATATCCCCTCTGGAGCTGTAGTTTGGTTAACCTCTGTGGGTCGAGCTCCTGGCTACAGAAACCTCTCCTCATTTGTGCTGGCCAGGGAGCCTCAGGAAGCAACCACCACCCTGGTGCTTTGGGAAAGATTTAAACAGGGAATTTAGTCTCTGGAGAAAAAGGGAACAGAACACACCCAAGCAATCATTGCACTAAGATTTTTTTTTTTAAATTTTTCATTGTTAACTTTGCAGGAAGAGTTTTTCATTTCCAATTAACTCTATATGGAATTAACATTCTTTTCCTCTGATTCATCCCCAGGTCACTACAACTCTGTTTGGCCTGTTGTTTGAAGGGACATGAAATTAAGATCAATGGGGAGATGTTGGTTTCATAACAGGAGGAGTCTTCAATCCTGTGCTTGCAAATTGTCCCTCAAGTTTCCAGTTTGTCCTGCAAGAGTCTCTGAATGCTGCTGGTGATCCCACTGATGTGTAACGTGTGTGTGTGTGTGTGTGTACAAAACATCTACTTACAGTCACCAGCCAGCTGGTGAATCTCATTCCTATGCGAGATGTCCCAGGTCACATTAGTGACTGCCCCAGTAGATCTGGGTTGTGTTTGCAGTCCTGCCACATGGTGGCCCCAGGCAAATCACCTCCCCTCTGCAGCGGGGGGGAAAAAACCCAACTTCTTTGTGAGATCTAGTGAGGAAAATATTCTACGAGAGTTAGGAAGTGATGATAATAATTGCAGTAGGAGTTTAGGTTGGACCTCTTATTGGGGAGTTTTAGGATAGGTCAGCTGGGGAGTGAATGGCAAATTTTAACATTATGTGGTTTAAATACACAACCCTGTGAGTATTTATGCTGCTAATGAGTGGTGTGTCTTTACAACCCCTTTCCTCTGCCCTGTCTGTCAATTATCTGGAGCCTCTCGTAGAGCAGCACAGTGTATTCTCTTTCAGGTGCTCCCATTATCTGTCTAAATCTTGGACAGATCACAAATTAAAAGGGGATCATCAAAATGAGAATAAAACAACTCAGCAGCCATCCAGCATGAAGGGATGGGAGTCTGTGGGTGAGAGAGGCTGAGTTGCTGTTGCTGCTGTTGTGGTTTGTTTTCAAACACAGAGGGCATGTCACTGTTTCTCAGTTGTAATTTGCTAAGTCAAGGCTCCAGAAAGCTGTGACGCGAACCGAACAGAAAGGAAATATTTTGTCAATTGCTGACACTGGCCATATGTTGCAATCAGATGTGCAGGAATTAGGAAAACAAGAACAATGAAGCTTTGTATATAGCATCAAAGGCAGCATTGGCTCACACTTTGAAGAGCACCAGCATGGCCCATATTGTTTGTTGGTTTTCTCCCAGTTTGTGTGCCTGAAGCCCTCAAGCTCATGGGCACATTAAGGGTGTGTTGACACTGTGAGGCAAAACCCGTGTCTCATGGGTGCAATGAGTCTGTTAGGCAGCTGAGATGTCAGAAATAGGTTTATTGGGACATCCTGAATACCTGGAGCCATGACAAGGATACATCTTNGTGTATTTGATTGTACAGAATCAGAGCTGATACTCAGAGCCATGTGGCTATTACAAGTTGTAAAGATCTCTCCCCTGGGCATGCTGTATCTACACACAGCCATCCAGGACTATGTTTGTAGATGCTGAACAGAATCCTTATCACCTTTTTGTTCTGTATCAAGTTGTTGTTATTCTTTGAAGGTTTGACCCACTGGAACCAAATTTTTACTGGAAGTTATTTTTGGCTGGATTCTCAGTGTTAGTAAGGGTTGATTTTGTGCTGCAGCCATGCTGTTCCTTTAGTGATTTTTAGCAGATTTTTTTGTCCTGTGTTTGGTTATTTCTCTTCATGAAAGATGTAGGAGTTAGTGGCCTTATGCTCCCATCATTTTGATGGAAATGGGCCTAGGGAGTTAAAAGGTAACGGAGAGCTACTGTGATAGGTAGATCCAATGGAAGCACAGTCAGATAGGGCAAAGGAAATTAGGCTATAAAGAGCATTGAATGAGAAGTTCAAGTTGCCTGGGAAAAAAAATCTTGCACAAAAAAAATTGCATTATGATTTGTTAAAAGCTGGCAGAGCGCTGCCAAAACACGATTGAGGTCTTATGCTGGGACGTGTCTGACAATGTTGACTGTTGACTGTAGGCTGATGCAACATCTGTGGAAGCGTGTTAGGAATTCGGGCCCAACATGCACTTCATCTCTCTTTCTACCTAACAATCCATATGTACTATTTCAAAAGTTCCCATTTTTCAAAAACGGTCTGTTACAAAATGCTCCTTCTTTGTCCCCATCCAGAGCTCAGGTTTCTCTCCCTAGCCCCATGCACTCCTAGCCCATAATGGATCAGACGTGCTGCCTGTTCTTGTGTCCATCCAAATGTTAAGCATGCTCCAAGGAAGTCCTGAACTATCCTTTTGCACACCAGGAACAAAGCAACCTCCCCTTGGTTTTTTGCTGAATGATTGGGATCTTGACATAGACAATGTTGCTTTTCCATAATGCATCCAGCACAATATGGGCTCTTGGGTCTGTGTCCATTGATTTGAGGCACACAGCAGTGCTCCTGTGTCTTCTCTGGAGAATGCATTTTGTCATTTGTGATTGTGGACACACTCTACGGAGTTCTCTGTCAGACTGAGGATCTCAAATTAATGGCCACAACTGAAAGCACTGACATTTCCTGAAGTTACAGCAAAGAAAATAGTGGTTAAAGTGGGAAAAAGGAAAGAAAGGGCACTCATTGGTTTTGATAATTTTAAAGGAATCATCAGTTTTACTTAAGACTAACAAAACAGATTTGTATCTAATAAAAGTGGCATTAGTGCAGAGCTAGATATTTAACATAATCATGTCTAATTTCAGTATAATTAGCATGCTGTAGTTAGAAACATCATTAGTATAATTAGAACATGTATAAAATTAGCACAAAGGTATTTTAAGTGTAGGGTTTGTTGTACTGTTGATGAACCTGGCCTGTCAGTAAAGCTGTTGTCACTGCATTTCAGGTGATTTCTGCTGGGTGGTTCATGCGCTTGCATGGCAGAGGAGCTGATGGAGCTTGGCAGTGGAATTGATACAGCTGGAGTTCTCTGCTGGGAATTCTTTGCTAATGGAGACTGTGTTGTCGGGCTAATAATTTTCATGGGAGGATGCTCAAGCATATAAATTAGCCCTGTGTGGATTAGCAAGATTTTCCTGCCTGCATCCAGCAGGGAGCACATTTTGGGAATGACCATGCTGTACTTCCCTGGGTAAAAACTGTCCTGGATCTTGGAGTCTTTGGTGGGACTGTGTCAGTTTTCAGCAGCCAGAGGTGTGGTGACCTTTTGCATTGGTTTGGACATTTGTTATTGCAGAGGTTAAGCTGCATGAAGGCTATTTAATTACAGACCTGCAATGGTTTCTGCATGCTTTCCCTGGAATTCATTGTACATTCAGGAAGGTGTGTAAATCAAACAACCAGCACATCAGGCAGGGGGTGGAGGCCAAGCAGGAGGAATTATTGGATGCCCTCATAAAACTTTAAAAGGCTTGAATGTCAAGTTTAAACTCTTGGGGCCTTAAAACTTGAGTCTCAAGGCACTTCTACCTGCTGTTTCATCACATAAGCTTTTCACTGTTCATGAGCTGCAAACCCAAGATGATTATGACTTCTATTTCCCTGCAGTGTATTTAATTTCCCTTTACTGTTGTCATCATACCCATGTCTGAACCACCTTTCATCTCCTCCCACCACTCATCATCCTTTCAGTCGGAGCCAGTGATGCATAGGCTTTTTAAACAGAGTGTTCCTTGTAGGCTCTTATATCAAAATCTGTTTAACCTCTGGTGCTTTCAAGCTTAAGGCAAAATCACTGCATATTAGCAGTTCTAATGCGTAACTGCACTCAACAGGAGAGTTAGCAAATCTGCAGAGTGATACCGCAGCACAGAGGGGATAAGCCTGCTGCCAGCTGTGGCCAGATGTTCAGCTCCATGCTCCTGCCCAAGCCGTTGGTGCCCTGTGCTGACCTGATGCTGCAGCCTGACTCCTCTTGTGTCCCATGGCTGTGGACACCCACCCTGGCTGACCTGTCCTTAGGGTGGAAGAGGGTCCTAAACTCACCTGGCAGAGTCAGGAAAGCGCTGGGCTCTTCCCTGTCAGCATGGACAGACTTCCCAGGCATTTCCTTGCAATGGGGAAACACCAAGTGTCTCATCCTCTGCTGTCCCTGCATCCCAGGGAGCCCCTCTGCATCCTGTCTCCTTGTTCTTTATCTCTGTGTGAGCTGTCTGTCCCTGGGGTAATCTGAGACACTTGGGCCTCTTCCCTGCTGTAGCATTTAAGAGCAGACACTCTGCACGCCTCATCAAAAATACTTTACATGATACCCTGAGTGACAGGGAGATTTACACTCAGATAAAATAGCGGCATCCACAGCAGGGCAATTAAACTGACAGCTCAGTGGCTCAGATTGAATTTAGAGGAAGTTTAGGACCACGTGCGGTTGAATTCCCCCTTTGAAAAGGGTTGGCTGGAGCAAAGCAACGGCAAGTAACAGTTCCTAATGCCTCTGCCAGAAACCAGCCCAGGAACACTGGGCTGTGTCATCATTTCTGGTTGGCAGCTGAGGTTTCTTCATACTGGTTCCTTACCACCCCACAAACCAAAGCCTTCAGTAGTTGTAGCAAAACTGATAGAAAGTGTGCCTGGGAAGGGGAGCCTGGATTGAACTCTTGGTTCCCCAGATAGCTCATACATTTTTGAGGTCAAAGCATCAACAATTGTGACAACAGAAGAACTTGTAGATAATGGCTCAGTGTAGTAAGTTCCCCATAAAGCATTCACTTAAGGCAAGATGCTTCAGTTAACACTCAAATCCAGGGAGAATCTTATCACTCGCTGATCATCTTGCAAGAAAGAGAATTCTGTGCTGCACAGCGCTCATTTCTGAGGGTGAACGAGCCTCTTGTCTCAGTTTGAGGCTTCTTGCCCAGATATTTATTCTATCAGTCCAGTTTTATAACAACCCAGGAATAATTCACTCTGTTTTCTTTCTTGCAGAGTATCAAAATGCTTTGCTAATGAGAAATGGGCAAATGAATCTAAGGAAATCACTCCACTTTCCCTGAATATTTCCTCATGCCTGGGATCAAACCCAAAGCCAAGCTGAGCCTTACTACTAGGATGGATTCGTGCTTTTCCAGTGTTGTTTTTGATTGCTTCTCACATCCCATCCCAGCTTTGGAGTTTGGGTTTGGATAGAAGCAGCAGTGCTGAAAGGTTATGAAATGGTTGTTTCCGTCATGTCTCTGGCCCAGTCAGCCACAGAAATAGTTTGAAGTTTTGGTGGAGCCTCGAAAATTAATCTTCAGGCATGAACTTTGGGGGAGATCTATGGATGGCCTGGGAGAGGCTGCATTCTGAGACTTTAAAAGCTGACTAGCAAAATTATTGCTTTGGAGATAGTGGGAGATAATAGGGAAATATCCTACTGGCTATATTTCAGCACTGCTGCTAAGGTGCAAGGAGTAAATGGTTGAAAAAGAATTCCTCTTTTATGCCATCTTTGTGATGAGAAAACAGGGGGTGCTTGGTTTAGCTAAACCTCATCAGTTGTTATGATTTGGTTTTGCAAACCTCAAACTGGGGAGGCTGGGGTCTGGCTTCCATTATATCCTAACCATAAAGTTCATGCAGAAGAGCTTTTCTGCTCAAAACTCTCCTGAATTTGTTCTAAATTCATTTTAATCACAGCAAAACCTAAACTCTTAGTCCTGAAGGGTCTGTCTGTCGCTGCTGTTAATGTGTTACAATGTTCTGTGTGGGGCTTGATAGAAATATGAACTCTGAGAGGGTATTTATCACACAAACACACACAAATGTGTATATGTCCATATATATATTGCAGCATCACGAGGTTCTCTTTAGTTTGACCACAGTGGTTTCTCCGTAGCCACAGAAATCCCATGAGTTCACAAGCCAGCTCCTATTTTCATTTGTGTGGGGGTGAAATCAAAATCGACTTGGCATGCTTGAAATGACAGCAGACAGCGTGCCAACACCGTGCCACCAAGGCAGACAGCTCTCTGCTGGGTTTTGTCTTCTTGGTCTTTGCCCTGCAGCCTGAAGTAGACCAGAAAGAGCAAAATGAACACGGGGATTATGTGCTGGATGTACTGGATGGGAACAACATTGAGAAATTTTAAGATCAACCCTTATAGATAAACTTACAGTGTGTGTAGAACTAAATTAATAGCAGGCATAACTCTTTTAAAAGTCACTTGACTTTAATTGACATATCATTATAATTGGCAATTATCTTAATTGATATACATGGCATAAATACTGTGCTCTGGAAAGCTTCCAGTCCTTCTTTATTAGAGTATTAAGCCACAACACATGCAGATTACATGGAAATACCACTGGAGCATTTGTTAAAAGAAATTCCTTTCTTATGTCGCTTTCTTGTATTTTTATATTCGTGTGTGTATATGTAAATATGAAGGAAAAAAGTCACGAGGACATACTGAGTATTGTCAATACAGTCTTTTAAACAATTTCAAGTGATTCCACTAAAGGGTTTCTACAAGTTTCACACTCTGCTTTTGTGGAAATCAGCTTTCAAGTCAGCCAGGCTAGAGATTAGATCCAAAGATTTAAAACCCCTATAGATCAAAAGCAGATGCTCTTAGAAGACATTTCAGCCAAGACAAGCCGTCTGGGGACATTGTTACAGCGGGAGAAGACAATTTATCATTAAAACATGAAAGCCTCTGTTCAATAATAACCAGATGTATTAAAAAAAAAAAAAAGGAAGGAAAGGAAAAGAAAAGGAGAGAGAAAGAAAAAAAAATAGGGGTGTCAAGGTCTTGATTCATTTGTCTCCCACTAGAAATCATCTTTATCCCATACTTATGAAATGAGTGCAGATTCTTTGATGCCAAGACATAATATAAGAAAAATTGAAACATTTCACATTGTAAATCCTTGGCAATTGTCAAGGAAATTTTAATTACATAAAATTCTGTGATGCCTTAGGTAAAGATAAGGAGCAGTCAGGTTTAAGAGCAGTTTCCATGACTTAAAAGGGGGGGAAAGAGCTCACAGGGGCGTTTCAGACCCTTCTGCCTTTCTTTGTACCAGTTTTCACTTTTTCCTGTCTTCACTCCAACCTAATGCAACTTGGCCACAGTGCTTGCCTCTACCCTAAAACCTCCCCTCTAAACATTTGGAAGCCTTCATCATCATTTAAGCCTTCCCACATAGCAGAGGGATTGCTGTCACCCACAGGCACGAAGGGACACACCAGGGCACAGTGGGATGGGATGAGTTGCCTCATCATACACATGATGCCGAGGGGAGAGACAGGAAGTGAAAATTTTAGGATCTAAGTTTCCCGTCTCATAATCTAACCACTAGAGAGCATCCCTTCCCAGTGAAATGTATAGCTCTGGCACACAGGAAATGCATCTGCTGCCAGGGTATGGGGAGCAGGAAGACCTCCTCACTATTCTTATTTTACAGGCCATGCTATAAGAGAGTGGTTGTGATTAACAACAGTCATTATGGTATATTTGAAATAATTTCCAGGTCTGTGGTTAGACATTTCAGACTAAAATTCCCTAAGGAACGAGTACATTTAAAGACTCAGAGTGAGTAATGTGAGGTGAGGACACGAGTCCTTGGCCATTGCCACCAAGTGGGTCACAGAGCAATCTGCCTTAAGCTCACCAGTTGTCCCACAAAATGAGACACAAACCTCATTGCTTCTCTCATAGGAATATGGGAGTGAAATACAACAAGAGTGATGGAAGGGAGCTCACCAAAAAATGTTTTCATTGATGTTTCTGGAAATTGCTCATTCTTTAACAGAGGAGCTTTTGGGAGAAGTATGTTGGTCTTGATAAAGCTCTGGGAAAAAGTTGGAAGAAGAAACTTGACCATCCTGCGCAAGATCAGAGGGGAACACAAAACTTGTAGGGCTCTTTTGACTCCTCTTGTGAGCCAAGCAGATTTAAACTAAGGTCTCTGATTTGCTGGTGATCCTGAAGAACAATCTATCTCTGACTGCAAAGAAAACCCTTGTCCTGGCCCTGAGGAACCTTCTCAATAAAAATTGTCAAAACCAATAGAGAGAGACTGCCAGACTCAGTAAAATGTGACCCTCCTGAGGCTGCGTTGTCATTTGCTTTCTGTCTAAGCTTCTGCCTGGAAGAAAGAACAAACTGATCAGATAGGCAAAGGTGATGGTTGGCCCCTCAGGAGGACAGGGAAGACAATTTAAAGAGTGACTCCTAGATCTGTGATCAGAAACCTCGGAGACGTAGGACATGGATGTTTGAGTATTTCCATGGCTCTTTGAGCATGGAGTACAAGTCAGGTCACTGTCACAGAGGTCTCTGGTCTGTAGGTGGCTTCTGGGTTCTGGTCAAGCCCTGCTACAAGGTTGCAAAACCATAAGATTTTGTCAGGGGGAAAACATTTTCCAAGGAAAATACAGGGAAACTGCGCCAAGATCTGGAAAGCATATCAGCATGCCTGCCCTTTAAGGACTGGAAGGCTTTAGCAAACCAATTCCATTCCTTTTTCCTTGAATAGGAAAAGAAAGGCATCTTCTAGTCCAACAAGAACAGTTATGGTAGGAAGTACTGAGCTTTCTTGAAGACTCAACTTGGGTGAGCTGGAGAACTGTCACCATGGAAAAAATGAAATTAATTTTATTTTTATTTCTTCTCTGTGTGCCAAGCACCATTCATTTCAAACAAATCTGTTTACTGTTCTGAGCACAGCTTGGTTGATGTAAAGGATCAAGAAAGCATGAGATGGATGCTGGTTTTTGGCTGTTGTGTTGGTGTCTCTGGAGCCACATGTGGCACTTTGGAGACCTACAGATCCACTGGTGATGAGGGCCCTTTAGTGGCACATTTGCAACATGCAGCTGTTGGCTGAAGGTCTATGGTCTGGTGTGGCAATTTCTGTTGTTTCAAGTGGGCTTCACCTCCTTTTCTTCATTTGGGAAGAAATCTCTTTGCATCTGCCTTGGAAGGCAAATGTTTATCAGCAGAGTGGACTGAAGCAGAGAAATCAGGTCCAGGGCCAGATTAACAGCACTGCTGTCATCAGAAAGATGAGTTCTGTCGTTCTTGTTATGACTCACAGCAGAAGATCTGGCTTAATTGGATTCAGACTGGATCTGCACATGGGTTTGGAAACCCCAGAAGTTTGGGAATTTGCATCTGGATTTCTCAGCATAGGTTGGAAACGATGGAAAAACTGAAGAGAAGGGGCTGCTCAGCAATGTGGGGAAGACAAGATCAGGGAAAATATGACTTACAAGGAGAGTGACAAGTTGAAACTTTCACACTCCTTCTTTGGCCAGTGTTGTTCCAGTTGTACCTGTGTATCCCACAGGTGTACAACCTCCCCCATGATCCTAATCCCTAGTGCTTGGGATTTGGGAGGTGGAGATCCACTGGCACGTGGGAGCTGGTGGCCACCACGCTGACACTGCGGCTGCTGTCGCTGTGCCTGAACAGAAGCTCGTTTGGGGCACAACAAGTGTTTCATGTGGCCACAGACACCACTTACACAGTGTGGGAGATCACACACATAAACGTCTAGTGCAGAAGTGCACAAGCACAGACTCACACAGCCCTCAGGCCTTTTCTGTTAACAATCAGACCCATAAAGCACATAAAAATAAACCTATTTTTACAGCTCTGCACTGCTGTTCAACCAAGCATTTCAAGAAGCAAACAAAAGCACCCACTGCTCTGGAAATACGAGACTTCATTCCCATCCAGGAGCACAAATTGTATTCGGGAGGGAATTGTGAAACCCTGTTTAAGTTCAGATTTGTATTCAGTTTTGCATACCTTTGATTCACCCTTCTGTAGGAGGCATTTTTAATTTTTAGCATTTGATAGCTCTATACTTTTGTGGACAAACCATTTCCCAGCAGTTCTCCTCAGGGTCACGAGAGCATGAGGCAGAAACAAGTGAGGTTTTTGTCTCCCCTTTTTCAAGTGTATGTAGGTACAAGAGGAAAGCTGAAGTACAGAGCACCTTCTCTCCAGCTGTTTCATGGCTGCTCCACGGTGAGGTAAAGAGGGCATGAAAAGCTGCTCTCTGTCCTCTGCCACTCTCAGGCAGGACTGAGTTTAGGGTCCCTGCTGATGCACCATGCTGATGAACCATCTTGATCACTCAGACAAGGACTGGATTTCTTGTCTGGCACCAAAATACGTTCCCTAGGGAGCTCTTATTTGCATCGAGGGCAGCTTTGTCGTGTGGAGTTCAGGGGTGACTCTCGGGTGCAGAGGCGGCTGCTCTCAGAGAGGCATCCTCTGAGAAAGAAAAACAAACAGCAAAAACAATAATGCTCTGTCTTCCAAACAATGTCTTACATCATCCAGAACAAAAGGGTCCTCATTTTGCTTGCAGATCCAAACCCAAAACAAAGGACCGTTTATAATAATTGATTATAAATGCAGAATTGTTTGTTCTCCTCCTAATTTTCCTTTTCTTTTCCTGCAATTCATTCAAATAACATCACAAATCTATTTGCATTTGTCAAGCTAAGTGAGCCACTCAAGGCCTGCAAGGGCTTTAAATATTGCAACACTTGACATAAAGCAAAGATTTTTGCTGATAAGCATGCGTAATGGTTCAAAACTGTTCCAGCGAGCAAATCTGGTTTCTCAAAGGTAAATGATACAAAAAGCTGGCCTAAATATTCCAGTCATTACATGCTAATGGTGCGTGGAGCTGTGATTTATCAGCCAAAACAATGTACTGGAAAATAAACATAATTCATTAAGCCTGAACCAAACTTAACTTGAGCTTTCCACTCACAGTAACTCTTGGCCAACAGCAATTGGTGTCATGCTGCAGAGGCCTGTTTGTAGGAGACTTCACGTTTTTTATTCTGCTGTGCTCTTGAGGCACAAACTCCCCCACCTGAGCTGTACTTTGGGGGAAGCAGCCACCTGAGCACCCGTGCAGTAGCAGTGTCCTGAACTGCTTGTAAGGAAACCAGGGGCCATGGGGGATTTATTTTTCTTGCATACCTGTTTTAAGCACTAGAGTGCAATTTCAGGGGCTTGTTTGGTCTCAGCAAGCTCTTCCAGCAACGAAGATGACAGGAGTGAATGAAATGAATGGAAGGAGCTGGTTAAACTCATCCTGACCAAGCAGAGAGCTAAGAATTACTGCTCGGCATTGGCAGAACATGGATTCTCCTCCTCACTGCTGCTTCCATCTCTGCGCTGGGAAGCTGCGGGAGGACGGACTGGTAGCTCATCCCCTCACCTTGGCTTCCTGCCTCCCCTCCCTGTGAGAACAGTGCTGGCTGCCAGTGAGATGTAATTACTCTCAGGCTGCAACTTGTTTATTTTTAGGCTTGCCAGTGTGAGCTGGGGACACAGGCTGGTCAGGAGTGGTTTCGTGCTCTTTGCTACCTCCAAAGAAGGGAGTTTGGTAGTGCTGGAGCACAGGGTTGGAGATGATGTGCCTGCTGCTAGCAAGACATGTTGTCTATTTTGATAACATCCTGGGGCTGGTTATCGTGTAGTAACAAGGGCTGTTTATTAAAAAAAGATGTCTGTTTTGTTACTGATTCCTTGCTATAAAAGCAGTTGGAGAAAGGAGAGGGGATGATATCAAATTGATTATTGATGTAGCTTCAGAGGGGGTTCATCATTGCAGAGATACTTGTTCAATTAGATTCAACTCTGAATGTAAATCAGGGTCAGGAAGCAGTTTACTCTGTTCGCCATAGTCTCAAAACCTCAAAACCACTATGATTAAGTTCCTTCTCACCCACTTTGCACATCCAGCTGAACACCGAAGACGTAAACCAAAATAATTTCCTGCCCCTCACATCACGTTATTTCACACACGTGCTAGAGAAATAACAAAATTATTTATAAAGTTTAACCAAAACCAAATCATCAAGCCCCTGAAGCTTTAGAGGGAGACAAGGGGAGAGGGAGGAAGGTATTTTTGGCTGGAGAGGTGTACACAGGCATGTGGAATTCATGCCCTGGCTGATTATGTGGTCACGGAGCTTGGGCAGCAGCAGCAGTGCTGGGACTCACCAGTTGCACCACTGCCCAGAGCAGCTGCCCCAGAGGGCTGCCAGCACTCCCAGTGAAGCCAGAGGTCAAGATGTGGTGGGAAAGGGGCAGGGATGCCATGGTATTGTGTCATAACATCATGCTGCAGGGTTGTCGTGCTTTCTATCCGTGTTTCTTCAGCACAAGGTATCCAAACTGCACTGGGCACCTGCTATGTGCTCCACCCTGTGCTCTGGGGCCCAGCCAGGACTGAGCCAACAAATCTGATCTTGGGGTGTCACTTCTGCTGTACTTTTTCTGCGTGGAGACCCCGGGGCTGGCCTAGAGGGGCCTCTCTGTTGAATCTTGGTGTTTTATGCCGGGCATGGATACCGTGCCTGTAGAAGTAGGTTACACCTGAAGTTTGCTGGCAGCGTGCACACAGCCATTCTGGGAAGCTGATGTGCCCCTGCTGCATTAGGGGTGTGATTGACTAATCTGCCTCTCCTTTGATCTAGCAGAAAGCACTTGACACTTCTGGAAGAGGGAAGACGGGGAAAACCCCTCTCAGCTCAGCTGTGTTGTGTAAGCAGAGTGCCATGGGCTGTGCTGGCATCCTGCTGCTGGCACGGGCAGAGGGAGGTAAAGAGCAGGCCTGAGTCATCTTCTCGGGCATGGATCAGCACTTGGCCTCTGCAGATGGAGGAAAAGGTGGGGTGTGAATCCAGGGAGTGTGAAGGATGAGCTCTAGGCTGCAGTTTGGTTCTGGGAAATGGAAGGATCTAGGGGGCACTGGAGACATGCTGGCACATTATCGTGTGGCTGGAGAGTTCATGACAGAGTAGATTTGAGGAGCACAGGGGCTGGGGAGTGAGTTGTTCTCACTGAAACTTGAAGGTGTGATTGATGTCACTTGATGTGATTGTAGCTGTGTCATGTGGACACCAGTGCCCCTTCTCCTTCTGTGTTCTGTCTGCCTCTGTTTCTCTTGGAGTTCACATTAAGGTCCAGATAAGAGCTGTGGTCATGCAATATGGCCAGTGGTTCTAGGGACAAGACCTTTAAAAGTGGACAGAGTGCTACAGGCATTGAGTCAGGGAGAGGAATGAGTGCAAGGAAAATGGTGATTAAATATCTAGGAGTTTTTCCAAGGTCTACCAGAGACTCTCCATATGACCTCTGGAAATTCCTGCATCATCTTGGCCCACCTTCAGTGGTCTGAGTGCAGCCCCAAAGAAGTGCTAATCCTTCCTTTCATCCGCTCTTTATTTAAACGATCAAATCTTCGGAGCAGGCATTGTTTTCTATATGAGTTTGTAGAGTACCTGCCAATAGGTGCAGTGCCACAGCAAGCTGTGAGCAGAGGCTCTGATCTTGCAAGATACTTTGGTGCCAAATTTCTGTACAGGAGGAGCTGCTACTTATTTCAGAGATTTGGCTTAGTGTACAGTGGTCCACAAATAACACTCTTGACACACTTCATATTTTTGCAAAAGAATAAAATAGTTCTAAAAGCCCAGGTGCCTGCATTTCTAACTCCTCTGACATATTTTAATTTATTGAAGAACACAAATTTTAACCTTGAGCTTCTTTCTCAATACTCATTCATTACTTTTCCATTGTAGTTTACATTCCCTATTGCTAAAACTAACAAAATGTTCATTTTAACAGAATGTCTTCTCCCTGCTGGGCTCCAGATTAAACATTCCTGGGAAGGCAGGAGGCAGTTGCTTTATTTTGTGTTGCAAATTAGCATGTTTGCATAACTTAATGGTCAGTGCATCAGACAGGAATTCCAGAACGTATCAATCTTCAGCACTGTGTTTGACTTCATGGGCTGAGCGTCCTCCTCTCTTTATGGCATCACTGCTGAAATGTCCTTCTGGTGTGGGCTATCCATCATGGTTTCTTGTGAGGAAACCACAGAGAATGGGAATGTGTCAAAGAGTTTACTGAAAGGCAGACTTATCACTGCTCAAAGCAGAGAGCAAGCACTAGCACATCCCATTGAGAAAAACAGCTCCAGCTCATGAAGAAGATGAGTGAATTCTTCTGCCTTCTCTAGATACACGTTGATAAACCATCTTTACCTCCATCTGTAGCTCCCTTAGTGCTGTGAAACCCCATTTGAGGGATCTGGGCAAACTCCACTCCAGTGCCACCACGTGTGTTGTCTCAGCTGCAGCGTATGAGCTGCTCTGGAGGAGGAAACCACCCATGAGCACATTATTTCCTGTTCTGTGCTCTGCAGAATTTTCTTCATTAAGAAAACAACTCAGGATTCTTCCCGAATGTACGTTTTTTGTGTGTGCTCAGAGTGTTTCCCTTGCCAAGTTGAGGCCTGATCCAAGTGAAGTCAGATAAAGGGAAAAAACTCCCCTAGACCTACAAGAGGGTAAGGGGCTAAAGGATGGTGTGGGTTTGAAAGAATGGGAGGTTACTGTGTTTGTGGAAGTTACATCGTGTAGGAAGTAGCATCACCATTTCTAAAATCTGGGGTGGTGATCAGATTTTGGCTACCAAGCTCACAGGGTGACAACTGAAGGCATGGCTGTGTACCTGACTACTGCCATTTATTTGTCTTAACAAATTCCTGAGGCAATCATGGGCTGGGATCCAAATGGCTTAGATGCCATCCAAGCTAAAACCCCCAAAATAAGCCCTACCTGGGGAGTGCACAGTCTTGGAGCAAGACTTGCCCACCCTTGTTGCCCATGAGCGCTGTCCTACCCTTCGTGGTGTTTCACTGAAGTTGCTGTGAGGTTGGGAGCACTTCTTGGTTAACACTTGCAGGGAAAATTTGGGTTAGTAATTAAAATATGAACACTCTTGAGATCCTAAGTAGGTATTCCCACTGATGGAGCTTCATGTTACTATCTAGATCCACCCAAAAATTCAGGACACATTTTCTCATAACATTTTATGGCAAACTGGGCATACAGAAGGATGGGTTCGAGAAAAGCTAACAGAACTGTTGTTGAATGGCCTTTTCCCTTCCTCCCTAGCAGAGTTTCTTCAAGATTTTGTTCTTTAAAAATTCCTGGAAGCTGTTAAACAAACATCTTTTGCAGCAGAAATATTTACCCTGGTTTCTTAGAACTGATAACACCTGTTTTTAAAAAATGCAACAACATGCAGGATGTTAATATTTTAAACATTTTTGCTAGTTCTGCTTCTTAGAAAATTGGCAGCCTTTTTGCATATTTATCTTATCGCCCATGTGGTGTTTCTCAGACCAAGTCCAGAAAAGCTGTTTCCATTCTAACTCATTCAGTTTAATTCTACTGCCACTTCAGTACTTCCTTCCAGCTGGTACCCTCTTGCTTTTATCGTGCTGTGTTCAGTCACCCCTCACAGACAGCCAAGTTAAAATACCAGGCGTTTATCACTCTCTGGTAGTATTTTCTTACTGCTTTTTGCTTTTTTGGGTCTTTTCTTTTGAAGACACAATTCTGTTGGGGTTGCCAGGCAGGCAGTAAACATTCTTCTTTTATTGTTCAAATCAACTTAAAATCATTGTAATATGCTTGAAGATTTTTTTTTTGTGTACATCAGAAAAGAATTTCAGAAATATATTGAAATCTACAGATAGCTCGTGCAAAACTTGTCCATAATCAACTATTGGAGTTGACAGTCTAAGTTAACAAAATCCTCAAATATCTGTAATGCATCTTTAAAACCAGATACCTCATTTTCTGAAATACACTGCATAGGACTGGGGGGTTTTTTAAATTCATGGTGGTATTTTTTCACTTTATGTATTTAGGAAATATGAAGCCAATATTTGTTATCAATGTATAACAGCTCTCCAAGTTCTCCTTTTTAAGATATTCCCACTTTTGTAAAAAAAAAAAAAAGGATTTATTTGGGTAGATAACCACCAGATTCTCTCTGCCGTATTGCAAATTATGAAGTGGTTTTGGATATCTGCTTTCTAAATGAGTGTACTTGATGTAATAAATGCCCGGATGTCACTGTTGTCTTAAGCTGGTCAAATTATTCATTACAAAAAATACTGTTTTGTAGTAACATTAATTCTCCTCATACCTGTTCAGTGGACAGTTTATGGCACTGTAGGCCATGCCACAGGTTAATTTATGAACTGCTAGGACATGCTTTTCATTACTGATTAATTTGCAATTCCTTGCTTGAATCATCTGATGTTGACTCTGTGTTATTTTTGATTGGACAACAGAAGTGTGATGAATAGAAGAATAATGAGTTGTAAATTCAGATTTGTAGTGCAGCAGCATCCATCACAAGTGCATAGAAGTGTTTGTAAATGAGAAGGGCAGTCCTTGCCCCAAAGGCCTTCCGGCAGATCATCCCCTGAGATGATGAGTCCATGCAGAAAAGGATCAGGAAAATGGACTTTGCCACCACTGTAGTGCTCTTGGTGTCCTGGCAGCCCAGCCTCTGTCCAGTTTTATTTTAGGGGAAGGAGAGTAAGACAGAGTCACCAAAGGCAATGAGGTGAAGGAGAGAACAGGAGAGACTGAGTGATTTTCTTTGAAAATGTAGCCAGGGATGTGGAAGGCATGGTGGGACAGCTGGAAATGTAAATTAAGCCTTTGACACCTGTTATGATCTGGTTATAAGAGATGACTCAGCCTGAATTAAGGTGTAAACAAGACCACATGCCGAAGTCAATAGTGCGGATTTGATTTAACAGTAAATGTGAGGTAGAGAGGTGGAAAGAAACAGGAGGAGGGGCAGGGAGAGAAAAAGTGTTGAATAACATCATTTAGCAGTATCTCAGTGATTAAGGGAGAGTTCAGGTTGTTGTTTGGGAATTTGGAGAGAGTGGTACAGGGTCAATTTTGTTATAAATGCCAGAAAACTAAAGCTGGTGATGTCTTCCTGGGCAGTGCTCAGCTTGAGGCTGACTTGTCATGCATAATGTGCAGGTGCGTGAAGGTAAACGTTGTGAAAGTTTTCTGTCTTTGCACCTTTCCTTCATCTTGTGTGTGAGGATGTGGGATCAGGGTGGATATAGACCTTGGAGTGCCTGTAATGAAAATATAGATGTTTACCCTAAGAAACTCAACTTGGTTAGGAGGCAACAATTGGGTTCTTTAGTTGGGCAATGAACATCCAAAGCAGCACAGACAGCAAAATATTTCCAGTATCTGCTGGTTGGCCAGTAGTGCAGGAGAAGGTTTGAGCCATTCAACAGTATCTGTCATGGAACTGCTATTTATTCATCTTTATTATATAAAGTTCCATGTGTTTTTGCTATTCTATGAATATGCTGGTCTGGCAAAGTTCTTACAGATCCCTCAAAAGGTGACTGGTTTTAGAATTATGTGTTGTTTCTGGTCTCTCTTTTTTTAATTTAATTTTATTCTATTTTTCAATGGCTAGAAATCAATTGATCTTTCTGTAACTGGCAAGCTGGGGTAAAGCATACTTAGAAAAAGCTATATCCCGTGGAATTTTTGGCTTGCTTTCTTAAACTGTGGCAGGACATCCTGATGCTATGAAATTACATGGAAAAAAAATCTTGGAAGAAAAGACTGGGATTAGTAGCTTTGTTACTGAATAGATTTGATGAGTTCCTTCTTTGATAGGAACATCATGATGTTGAAAAGTAGCAAAATCTTTGAAGAGCTTTGGTGAATTTCGAAATGAAAATTGAATGCAAAACTCTGGAACGTTTAAAGAATAGGCACTTCGTGTTTATTAAGCCCCCTTCATGACTTACAGGTACTGAGCTTGTCTTTACAACAGAAACATCTGGCTTCTTTGCCTAAATTATTCCAGCAATTCAGAAAAAAAAAGTAGCACTGAGAGAAAAGGGAAGTAAAGGGAGAAAGATACATTTGTGGAGAGGGACAGTGAAAAATGCAGTAATTTCCCTCTAGTTGCACCCCAGATATTGTATGGAGTGAGACTGACACGAGGGAGAGGGAGATGACGGACATCTGGGCTATCATTCTTTCAGATGACCAGAAATTTGTGACATGTTACTTAGAAGAGACGTAATTAAGCTTTATTTATTTTTCTGAATGCTCTGTTCTTTTGTATTGTTTTAGCACACATGGCATTCATATAAATCAATTACAGTCATAATAGTCTATGAACACAGTGTCTCATCCGCAGCCCACTCAAGTCTATGGGAGGGCTTTCCATTGGCTTCACTGGGCACTGAGTCAGTCTCACTGAGGGCCTTTGATCAGCCAGTGACAGCCACTGAGTTCCCCCATGTCCCTCTGCATGGGAGAGGTGACAGTTTTCATTGAACATTTGGGAGGATGAGGGTGGCTGGCTGGCACTGCAGGAACCCGAGCTGGTTGGTCTCCTCTCCTCCGCTGCAGACTGCCCTGGTTCCTGCTGCCTGGGAGGATCGTGGCAGGTTTGTGCTGCTGTGCTTAACAGGTTCTTTTAACTGCTGGGAAGTTGAGAGTAATGAAAGTCTTGGAATGTAAGTAGGCATGTTACACAAAGGAGTGGGAGTCACTGGAGTATCTACTGAAGCCTGATTATAGAATCAGAGAATCATTAAGGTCTGCAAAGACCTCCAAGATCATCCAATCTACCAGTAAACCTAATACTGCCAGGCCCACCACTTAACCATGTCCGTAAGCACCACATCTGCAAGGTTTTTGAACACTTCCGGGGACGGTGACTCTGCCACTTCCCTGCACAGCCTGTTCCACTCTTTCAGTGAAGAAATTTTTCCTAGTATCTAATCTAAACCTGCCTGGTGCACCTTGAGGCCATTTCCTCTTGTCCTATAGCTTGTTACCTGGCTGAAGAGACCAACCCCCACCTACTACAACCTCCCTTCAGGTAATTACAGAAAAATATAAGGCCCCCTGAGCCTCCTTTTCTCCAGGATAAACAACCTCAGTTCCCTCATCTGCTTCTCCTAAGACTTGTCCTCCAGACTTAGAGAGCTCTGCTGGAGAAGCCCAGCAGACCACTCGATGCAGCTGAAAAGGACCCACGAGGTACCAATACCCTGAACTGTGGTACCCTTGTTACCACCAGGGAGGTCTGACAGCCAGAAATGGTTTAGAACCAACACAGGCCACTTCCCAAAGTGCTGAGAGCACGCACAAGCCTGCCATGGCAGCTCAGCTGACAGCCCACAATTGCTTCAGTGAAAGCCCATTTGTTTCTGAATGTGGGATCATGTGTAAGATATATGTGGGGACTGGGAAAGCAGTTTGACAAAAGTGACATTATCCACTTGGTTTTAGCCAATAGAAAAAGCCATCGGCTCATCTTCAGCTCAGCTATGGCCTCTATTGACACTTACTCACTGTCATTTTCCCAATAAATATTTCCTGAATGTAGAACCAGGAAGGAGTCTATTGTGTAAGTCAAACAATTCTACACCACATTAAAGATAGTGGGTTTTGCTTTATTATCTGTGGATGAAAAGAAAGAGATGCCTCCCCAAGAAAAACACTATTACATTAAAATAAGAAATTATGGCAAAGGAATCAATCACATTTCCTATGTAACAATATACCAGAAAAGAGTCCTCACTTTCCAGTGGCTCTCCATCACCACTGAAATCCAAACTGCTTGGAATTACATTTAAGCATATGAATTCATAAGTAAAGAGAGAAGGAATAATTAATTTGATTTTGAGGAATTGTCTTTCAAATAAATTCAGTTCCACAGGGCTGGTAGTGGCTATTTGGTAAAAGAGAATGACAACAAAAAAGCGCCAAACCCTGCTCAGGCTGTGGGCCTTCAGGTTCATTTTCCAAAGGGTAGAGTTATTTTGTTCTCTGTATCTTGAGCTTGGAACAAACAAACCCAGACATGTCTAATGTAAAAGACACTGCGCTAATATGCTGTTGATCTGCCAGAAAAGCCCTAATCCAGTGCCTGTTAACATGGGTTAGTGAGACGCTGTTGACTCCAGTGGGCTTTGGAGCAGACCCAGAGACAGTTTCATGTACTGGTTAATAATCCTGCTACAGGGTGGAACCTGATTCCTGGCATTCGGCAGGAATTTCCTAATTGATTTCTCCAAGCTTTGAATCAGACCGATGTGATGATACTCATCCTATGTTAACTATCTCAGGGTTGGTATCTCATCATCTAGGATCACTCTTTTATCAGAGGACAACAGGGACACCTTTGGAGAGCAGCTCCCATCTCGTTTGGCTCAGTAGGATGGGAGGAGCTGAACTGGAGAGATGAGACAGCCAACTATCAGGTAAATTCAGATCAAATCAGTCCCACCTCTCTTGATCCCTGTGCAGCTAACTTAGGGTATTCTTAGTGCATGAAAGACTCAGATTAATTACTTGGCACTTGAAGGGCGCTGAGAATATAATAGAGAATCAAAACCAGAACTTTAATTTGAATAATTTCAAGTATAATAGAAAAAATTTACAAATGCAGTACTTCATCTGTTCATCCAAAAAGCAACTAACCCCACACACATAAAGGAGGAGGACAGGACACAGACAAATCTTTAGCATTTACAAATAGTCTGAAAGTACTGCCATCCTGAGAATTACTTTGATTAGCAGCAGTATCAAGTTTGAAATGAGATCAGGACTCATTACAGGACACTGTAAGCGATGTCCTCTAAAGGACTTGGAGATTGCTAAATAAAGAGCTAGTATTAGGAGAAACCAAAGTTAGGGACTTGCTGAAGTTTGCTGTGTTAGTGAGTGAGAGAGCACAGACCAGGACCCTGCACTCCCTTCTCCTTGTTTGCTGCTCTCTTCTCCCAGTTACGGGACAAGTCAAGAACAGAGATTTCAACCCAAACTAAAATTATTACTTGAAATAGTTACACAACTTTGAGGAGCAACTTAGACTTGAGTTTGCAGTAGACATTATTTGTGCTTTTGGTAAGGAGTAACACATTATGCCACTCTTTTCTGTTGAAATCCCTTGCGTTGGTTTTGCCAGCTTGTGTGACTTCTCCCTGGCCCAGAGCCATCACTGCTCAGGGTGTGTGCCCACCTTATCTCACCGGCTGATCAGGCTTGGCAGGATCAGCCCTTGCACTGGGAATTGCCAGGGAGAACACAGGGTGCCAGAGGATGGAACGGTGAGGTTCCCCAGGAGGGTTTTCTCCCTCTGAGTCAGTGCAGAGCCACTAAGTCAGTCCCGTTCTTGGGGGTGGCACATTCCCTCTGCAGCCATGAGTAATCTGCTGTTTCTGCTTAATATCAAAAGGATGCAGTGAATTAAAACCAAAACAAAAAACAAAACCAAAAAGCAGACCTCGGTCTTAAATAAATGTTTGGTTTACTGATAGGTATCTTAGATGAGCAAGGGAAGCCATGATGAAATACAGTGAAATATGTATGCTGGGGTGAGAGCTGGTGGAGGTCTGCTCAGTCTCTTTGCTCTAAGCCCTAGGAATATTCAGGGAAAGCAAGACTGGAATGAAAAATACTGGAGAGTTGCCTTTGCATCTAAGATGTCATCATTAAGCAGCAGAGCCCTTTGCTGTAGGAGGGTACCTGGGACATGACATGAGCTGGGTGGCCAGGGGGGTGGCAGAGATCAGCGTGGCCACACCAGGCTGTACCCAAGGGCTGTCACACTGGGGTGCTGCTCAGAGCCCTCTGCATTTGCAGCCAGGGCACTCAAGAGTCTTGAGAACAATTTTTGGAGAGGGATGAGGGATGGAGGCTGTCCCAGACTGGGAGCAGGAGGTGCAGGGGTGTTGGAGTAGCCTCCTGAGACTGTTTGAAGGTCATCACAAAGATGTCAGCGTGAATCTGAGGAAAGCCACAGAATAAAGCGGCGACCCATGAGCAATAACAAATTGCAGCTTGGGAGGTTTGAATTAGACGTGAGGAAAAACCTTTCACGAGGAGAGTGGTGCAGCACTGGAAGCACTTCTGGTTACCCAGACTGTCATGGTATCTCTGTCCTTGGAGGCTTTCAAGGCTTGGCTAGACGAAGCCTTGGCTGACCTGACCTGCTGTCAGCAATAGTCCTGCTATGAGTGGAAGGCTGGACTGGAGACGTTCAGAGATCGCTTCCAACCAGCACTTCTGTGATCTTATGATATCCAGTGTGGAATTTCCTTAAAATTATGTCATTAAAAATTGAGTTCCTGGAACTTGCCAGTCTCCATTACAAATCCCTTGTCCTGATTTCCCTTCTGCTGGTGTCTTTTTTCATCTGCACTGCCAAATCACATCATACCCTCTGGCAGGGTTTGTCAGCTGGTGCACTGACCTGAAGAAATATTTGCGAAACAAAAGGCATGGGTTTGCTTTTTGTGGTGATTGCATCACCTTCTGCAAGTGCATTTTCTGGCCAATAGCCTGAAAAAGCTTTTTTAGCCCCCAGTTGCATTGCTTGTGCCAGGTTTACTTCTAGTGAAGTCTTGAAGTACTTCTGGATTTTCATGTGAATCCTTGGTTACCAGCTTCACCCAAAAGAAAGGCAACTCCAGCTGTAACCAACACTTGAAAAACAGAACAGGTTACCTAATACCACTCTGTTATCAAGTCTTGTGGCAAGAAGACCGGTGAAATCACAAGAAAAGAAGGAAGCTTTGAGGCTGTACAGGCCTGGCTGCCATCTCTAATTACTAGTGCCATGGAGATGCAGCCGCAGTAGGCCCCTGTCCTAAGCTGAGCTAGCCACATTTTACATAATCAGAAGATATTTTGAAATGTTTCGGCAGATAAGTGAAAAGCAAGTGGCAACCTTTTTTTTTTTTTTTTTTTTTTGTCACTGGCTATTTGCTTTCTGAACTGGAATAATTTATTGTTCCTTTTCTGTCCAATAGGAGAGATAAATAAGGGTGGATTTTTCAATGAGTAAAACATACATTTGGAAACATCATTTTAGTATCAAAATGAGATTTCCATAAGACCTTTCTGAATGAAGCTGTAGCAGTATGTCTTGTTCCCTCACTAGGAAAGGAAAAGCAGCCAGAAATATCAGGATTAAATTGCCTTGTAGTTCATCTTCTTCCTTTGTTGTTTTTTTGTTTATAGAAAAAGTGAATTTATTGAGCATGGAAAAATACCAGATTGACAGCTCTGGAAAATGAAAGCCTCTCTTAATCCAGCGCGCAGATGCGGCACAGTCAGGATTAACGCGGAATGCCTCCCTGAGATCCAAAGGAATCATTGCGAGTAGTTTGGCAGGGACAGGCTCTCTGCCTCAGCCCCCATCCGAGGGGATTTCAGAGAGCACAAGTTCTGGCCAGCGCTGGAGTGCTCAGAAGTGAGTGGTGTGTTTGCATTTGCATTTCTCTGTGCCAAGGACGCTGCCAAGCCACCCTGCCGAGGGGAGCAGGGAGTGAGGGAGAGGGGGAGAAGGCCAAACCAGGGAGATTTATGCTTATTAGGAAGTCATTTAAGTCACCAATTCAATGAAACACAAATGTATGGATGTCCAGGCGATGTCTTTGCACCTGTGTGGGTATGGGTGTGGTGCCTGGGCAGCACTACAGACCCACAGGGAGTCAGGGAATTTAGAGCATCTAAGCTCTTGCCCAAATTTTCCTCTTCACATAACAGCCAGGGGAGAGCTGTAAGTGGTGGTGAGTTGGATTTGGGGTAGTCTTTATTGTGCAGGCTTCAGGGCCACTCTGTTGTATGTGGGGAAGGTTGTTTGTTTTTATTTTGCATTTTTTCTCTGAAGTATATAACTTTTCCATCAAGGTGAAAATCTGTCAAATGGCCATTTCAGACTTCCTAGAAATTATGAGGTTCTGGAATCTATTAAAGCATAAATGTCAAAAGAAAATTACTGCAGAGTTTGTCTGGCCTTTCTTGTTTTACTCCTTGATGTTAACTTTCCTTGTTTGCTGATGTATGCTTTTTGTGCAGGGGTTACAGAAAAAAAAACCTTAAAAAGATGCTGCAGTTATTAACTACTTTTGCATGTCTGCAGTCTGCAGGCTCTGTATGTGTATATATGGTTTTCCATCAAGATAAAACCTGCTTAGAAAAATGTTGTGGTTTAAAAAAAAAAAAGGAGGAAAGAGAGACTGATGCCAGAAAACCAGACCTAAATCATTCTCTTTTTTCCCTGTGAATATTTCTGAATTATACTTGTAATGCACCATAACAACAAACAACATGTTCTCCTAAGTGTAAGTAGATTTGCTGTTGAGTAAGTCTGTGCCAAAGCTATTTTTGAGCAAGCAGATGTCAAGGGCCTAAACAAGGCCTGAAGTGTGCATGGGCATTATGAATTGCACTTGCCTTCAGGGACAGACTGAGGACAGAGAGCTTGTTAAATTTGTCTGTGAAAAAATGCCATTTAGGCAATTACATGGTATGAGCTGGGCATGGTGTACCAGCCCCTTCCAAAGCTCACCCTGTGCCCCTTGGTTTTCTTTTAAATCACTTTGTACTTCCAAAATACAATTGAAGTAAAATTCAAAGAAGGGTCAGATGCTCCGTTGGTTGGCATAACTCCCCAGCCTTATTTCTGCAAGCCCTGGCTGGAAACTTGGCCCAGAGTAGGTGCCATCAGTGACTGAGGATGTTGCATGGAGGAGGAGACAATTGGTACCAGGAGCAAGTGCAGGGAGGTGGCGTGTATCCGTCCTTCTCAAATGCTGGGAATCACTTCTGGGAGCTGTCCGGAGTTACTGGTATACCCAGTACAGGGAAAGCAGTCTGAACAGTGAAAATCCCAGAGTTCAGCTGCATTGTGAGCTTTTTTTTCCCCTCCAGTTTCTTTCTGCATAGATGTGTTTAGTTTATTACATATTTCACTATAGCACTGGGAAAAGGTGTGGGACAATCTGGAGGTTCCAAGGTTTTAAGAACTGGAAACCTACAATTAATTTTGATTAAGGAATTGCAATGGATTTAGATGTTTTAAGCAGCAAAGAATGAGCTAAGGGCCTTGTGCTGTTCAGCAGGGCTGGAGTAAGTCCAGGCACAGTTTGCTTCTGGGAGGGAAGTTATGACAATACCATGTCTGGAAGGACAGAACGGCTCCTTGGTTGGGTTTAGCAAAGCCTGGGGGCCTGATGCACATTCCCACAAGTGCTCCCTTGCACTGTGGCAGAGGTGTTGATTATTGTCAGCAGGCTGCGATGCCGTGAGTGAAAATCAGACGTGTTTTACAGGGAACACTGGGAAGGTTGGCAGGGTCCCCTTTTTCCGTGTTTGCAAATAATGTGATGTGAAATTCAGCAGCTTTGTGGCTGCTGAACGGGGCCGCAGAGAGTCTATTAGGGCACATGTGTTTCCAAACCTTACCACTGCCGAAATACCTCCCAGTAGCCGTGTATCAAGGAATAAGGCATTAATTTTCCTGAGCATAGCATGGTGTAGCACTGAGCTGCACCAGAAGGGAAGTTTATGGAGCTCAGTCTGATCCCAGGTCTGTGCAAGGGATCGCTAAACCCCGGTAAAATATCATTGTGGTCCTTGGAAAGTGAGCTGGGTAAGGCTGCAGCGCTGTAACATCCCAGGGATCCCCTCGGTGGGGCCATCACGAGAAAATGCATCTTCTTGTCTAAAACACTGTCCAGAACTTGCCACAGCTTTTATTATTACCTCACCAATTATGTCATAGGATATGCTTCATGAAATACTTTGGGGAAAAGATTTAGCAATTTTAATGTGTGCAACACCTTCACTGTACTGTGTCTCTTGCTGGTCTGTGATCCACCAGCATCCCGTGTGCACAGCGTTGGCCATAAAAGCCTTGAAGGCCAGAGCCTGGCTACAGATATGCATGAGAGGGTTAAAAAAAAAAGTGTTTTTCCATTTACTTCAGCTTTATGACTCCCAAACAGATGCTGAGATTCTCTAAGCATCCCTGAGTCTGGTTAGCTGCACAGACGGGGGTGATGGCAGATATAATGCTTGATTATTTCTCTTTCTTGAGAAATCTTTATATTTAAAATGCATAATAGTTTTTCCTTAGGATCTTTGAAGTTCTGGAGAAAGTTAATATCAGTCCCAAACTTAGAACTAGAATTTGATCTTTTTAGTACTGCTTCCTGTGAGTTGAATCAGCTGGAATTAAAGCAAGTAATTTCTTTTTGTATTGCTACCACTGAAAATTAAATCATTTAGGGGTGAACTCCAAAGGAAAAATTTTTTCATATTGTGGATGAATTCAACCAAGATTATCTTTATTGAATACTCAACATGTTCTTAAGTTGTGTCATTTTAAGAAAGAAAATTTTTTCTTATTTACTAGAAACTATATAAAAGGATGACAAAATTCATCGAGTAGATTTGGGCAGGGCATGACATAAAATAGGCTTTAATGCAGTCCAAGTACCTCTGGAAGCCCAGAGACTATGAGGTGGAAGCCAGCCACACGGTCTACATATTGTGCACCCTTATTGCAGCTGAGGTGGTTGGAGCACACTGAACTCTTTCCCCTCATACAAGTGATCAGAGGAAAGGCACAAATAAGCTGAAATTGTGACTGCCCAACCCAATGCAAAAGGAAATGTTCCTGAGATACCTGAAGTTGGGTGGAAAGGGACCTGAGCTTCTTCTCACAAGTTCTCAGCAGGAATTAGCAAGACGACAAGAAATCCACGTTATGGAAGGGGCAACTTCAGCCTCTGTGAGGCCAAGCAGTGCAAATTTTACAGGTGATTACAGAGCTGTGCAGGGCACTGCCAGGTCCAGGGCCTCTGAATGAAGGAGAACAACACACTGGAGAGGGCAGTCTGGGAGAACGTAATAACAACAGCAGCCCTAGTCCTACGTTTGTGAGAGGAAACAAGAAGATTACCTCAGAAAATAAATATTACTTAAGCTATTGACTTAAGAAAGGAAAGTTAATGCCTAGGCATCATGCCTAAATGTAAGAGATTTATCCTTCTCTTAGAACTGTGCTGATTCTGCCAGAAGTTCTGCATTAGTGCATGAGGTTCTCCTGTGGGACTGCTCCACCATCTGGCTCAGCCTATTGTTCCGGGGCTTCCGAGGCCACATTGAAATGTGTGACCCCCTCTCTGTGCAGCTCCGTGTGCAGTTATTTACATGGTTACACGTGTGCATGTGCCGTTTATTGAGGAGAGCTGAGGTTTATGACATGTCAGCAATGCCCTGCAGGCCATACTGAGTGTTCACAAGGCTTCCAACCCAAGGCACAATGGTTCCCCTTATAAACGAAATCCCCAGTCAATATATGTTTTATTACATTCTCAAAGAATGCATTTTCCTCTCCAAATCTGGTTCACTTTCACTTACTGTCTGCTGAAACATCTCTTTTCTATAATTCAGGGGGACTTACAAGACCCGTGGCCAGCAGAAGGACTCTAACGAAATCCATCTTGGGTAGAGAGGGAGAGGCTGTTGCTGTGGTCTTTTTCCCAGTTACAGTGGTATGGGCAAGATTGGGTATGGCTGGAGATCCATCCTGAAACAGGCCACCATGGGAGCTGCAGGCTGTGTGGAAAGATAGACTTGGCAGAGGTGAACTTGTCTGGAGGACTGAAAGGTGTTGAGGGGGTTCTGTGTGTGGCTGGGAATTGCACTAATTCTCAAGATGAATCTCATCGCTGAGTCAGGATCAGTGCTTTGCTGTCCTTGGTAGTAAATGTTAAAGCCAGGGAAGCCTGGAGTGCTCAAGTTTTTCCAGGATAACTGCACATGTTCATGGTCCATGGAAATGGTGCAAAAGCTCATGAAACCCAAGTGAAATGGGCAGTCACGTGGTGCGTGGTGCTGGGGACAGATTTTCTCCTCACACGTGCCAGTGACTCTAATAAAGCCCCAACCCATCCGTTACCTGCGAGATCCTGGCCATACATACCCAACAAAGAAACATCTCTTTTGTTAGCTTTCCCTGGACCTCGTTCTGTGTGCTTAGAGTTCACTGGTGCAGTGAGTCTGCAGGAGGTGAGGATGTTCAGCACCCCCCTAAGCTGGGAACTTAGCCTGGAAATCCAAGGGCCTTTCCTCTCCTGACACAGAGGTGCTTTCAGCCACACGTAATTTTTCTCTAATTGTTTACAGTTTAACTGGAGTCAAGGAATTGTTACTCCACTCCACAAGACAAAGTGCTGGGGACATAGTTGCCAACAGAGGATTTATCCCTCCAGGTACAGGTACTCATTGGGGTGGCCCTTTGGAGGTTTGCACAAGTCATGTCCATATCCAGTGCATCCTTCAGACATTCAGGCAGCACTTTGCTTTCAGCTTGAAACCAGTGGAATATGAACATCATCAAGAGTCAGGGTGTATGAATGTCATGCACAGCCAGGATGGGAGTGTGCTAATGATCTGTGTGTGCATGTGTGTGCAGGCTGGGAAAGCATTGCTCCATCATCCCCAGATGGCTGTGAGGGGAGTAACCACAGCAGAGATCCTCTTAACGCTGTGGGCTGGGGCTTTACAAGCAAAATAAAACCCCAGTAAAAACAAACAGCCCTCGGGCTAATGATCTGCTGCTCCTGTTTTGTGAATGGGGATGTCGGACAAGGATGCTGGGGAAAGGCCGGGTGGATATGGAGCTGTTTAGCATGCTCGGTAGCTGAGGCTCTCTCTCCTATCATGGCTCAGTCAAGCACAACCTCAGGTTTCAGCAGCTGGTTACCCACATCCATTCCGGGGTTTATTTTACTATATTTTATTTTTATTGTTATTGTTGTTTTGTAACCAGGAGGGCTGCAGTGGTTTCCAGCGTGCTATATCTCTGCAGACATCGTGAGCCTCTCCTGTATGAAGTGGGAAAGAAGGAGAAAGACATGTTTGAAATGAAAACAAAATAGAAAAGAAAAAAAAGGAGAGTGCTGGTATTTGCTGAGGAATTCTCCCCACAATGCTGAAGTTGCATAAGTGCCGTCTTTGTTTCCATCAAAAATCTGCTTTTTGGGTTGAAACAAGGCCACCACTAACAAGTCCAGGAAGGACATTCCTAATGGTTTGAAGTGAATTTAAGACTTTGATGGAGCATTTGATTCTGGGTACGGTTCATGTAGCTGAAGAAACAGAAAAGCAGCCCCTCCACATCAGCCAATATATACACAAATGCTGCAGCACAGACCCAGCCAGGCACCCTTGCCACATGGCTAATGGGCTTGCAGGGGAACCCTACTCCTCTATGAACAGGGGAAATGATGAAGTGACAGACAAAGGAACTCAAAGGGAATGACACCAGGTATTTTGCAGCATTTGGGATGAATTTTATGGTGTGATGGATTGATTACAGGTGCTGTTATTGGGCCATACAAATCCTCACTGCCAGTGAACCAGCCCAGATTGAATTTGGCTTAGATAGTGCATTATAGAATCTGAAGTTTGCATGGACTGTGTTTTTCCATTTCATCTGTTTCCCCTCCTAAATTCCTTCGTTTCCTTGGTGAGCTCCTGAAACATTCCCATTTTCCTCTTTTAACATCAAGCTCACTGAGAAGTTGGTTATGAACGATGGGGCAGCCTGTCCCAGTGAATGCAATGGTTTTCCTGTTGTATTCGCACCTTCCTGACATTCCAGGAGAGAAGCAGGTGAGACTGCCACAAAACACAAGTGCTGTGTCACACACATTGGCTGTCCAGCCTCAATCTTCTCTAGCTGTGGGTCCATCCTGCACCCACCCTTCCCATGAGCAAACCACATCCCTCATTAACCCACAGCTGCTTCCCAGAAATGGGAATGCTGCCGCTATGACGGTGTTAGTCCGTAAGAACTGGTTCAGATCCCACCCAGCCATCAGACAGGGTTGGTGGTGAATATTCAGCGTGCAATGCAGTGACCTTTTTCCACGTGTTTCTGCCTGGTTCGGGGCAGACAGGCATTGTGAGAACTTCCTGAGTTGGAGGCTACATCTGCAACAGATGGGTCAGGCCACTCCCAACAGTACAAAACACTAGACAACTTCATCCTGAAGAGTGTCTGAGTAGCCCAGGTCGGCTTTCCCAGCAGCTGCTAGTGAAATTACACCACCTGAAAGCAATGAAACCTGAAAGGAAAGATGGGAGAGAGAGCAGAAAACCACTATCCATAGCTTTCATAAGCACCTCACCTTTTCTTCCTGTAGCAATAGTTCTTTCTGTCCCAGGTAATTGAATTTGACACATTTTAGCCATGCTAACCTTTGGTTTTCAACACATCTCTCATATTGTGGTCAATTATTTTTTAGTGAGGCGAATACCATCTGCAGTTTCACCGGGGAAAATAAAATCACATGGGCCATCAGTTCCCCTGCTTCAGGCATAAGTTCACAAGAGCTGAGGTCAGGAAAGAATCACAGCACTCACAGCAGATGGAGGCTTTGACACCTTCTCCTGTAGCATCTGGAAGCAGCAGCTGCTGGAAGCAGGACAATAACCCTACTGGACCAAATCCTGCTATGATCAATAACAGGAGGCCTTTCACTCCTGAATATTGTGCTTACCACTCTGTGTTTCTGCCTTGTGAAATTAAGCCTATGTGACGGGCACTGCTGATTTTCATTCTTGGCTGTGCAGGCAGTTGTTGCAAGAGGTGGGCGCACAGGAAATGTGTGGTACAGCCAGAATTAAGAACCCAGCAGCCCTTCCCAGTCATAGGCTGAAGAGCCAAGACCAGCTTTCTGTCACACACACACACACACACACACACACAAAATGAGGTTTTAATGAGAGCATCCCAGAGGGGTTTGCATGGGTAGCAGATGAATGGTGCAATGTGTGTTCCAGTGCATAAATTCCCTGGACCATCGAGCCGGAGAGTGAGGATTTCCTATTGCTTGTGATTTGCCAAGACAAGTTGTGGATGCCCCATCCCTGGGAGTGTTCAAAGCCGGGTTGGATGGGGCTTTGAGCAACCTGGTCTAGTGGAAGGTGTCCCTGCCGGTGGTAAGGGGTCTTGGAACTGCATGATCTTTAAGGTCCCTTCCAACTCAAACCTGTGCTTTTATGATTCTAAGCTTTGTGCAAATTTCTGCCTCAGTTTCCCCCACCTGATAAAAATCCTGATGGTTTTTCCTTTCTGTTACTCAGTAGATTGAGATCTCTAGTTGAACACTACTGAAGTAGGTTATGCTTAAACTTTACTCTAAGGGTGGCATATTGTGATTTCCTTGGTTTATTGCAAGGAAGGAAACATCCCTCTTCCTCTCCCAGCTTTGTGTCCTGGCAGGTTGTGCCATGGCCAGGAGGAGCATCATTCCACCCTCATCCACACCAGAGGCTTTTCCTCTTGGAGAAAGCCAGGTGGACTGGTGAGGTTCTGCCTGCCTCTAATGACTGCCCTTGGATGACATTGGCAGATTTCCTTCCCCTAATCACATAGAAGGGATTTGACAGTCCGTAGTACAGATTTACAAGAACACAAGCTTGCAGGGAATTTTATGGATGAAATAAATCTCTTTAAAGGAATGCCAAGATTCTAGGACACTTGAGATTTGGGGTTTAAGCGGGTATATATTTGTTTGTATATATTTATACAGTTCTCTGTTTCCACATGTCTCCCTCTGTGGAATAGTAATGATCCTGCAGATTCCCTGCTCTCATGACCACCATGAAATGTTGATGCATTAAACTGCCTGAGCAAGATGCTGATGCCCTCCATCTTCTCCTCTGGGGAACCTGGAGTTAATGGGGCAGCCAGCTGGTGTGCTGGTGTGAAGCCATTGCTTCCCCACAGAGAGAAGGTTACAGGCCTAACGAGCATCCAGCAGCAGAACACGGATCTAAGAGCTTCTGGGTGGCAATATTAACACTTGGGTAATGGCTTAGAGGAAAGCCCTAAGTCCTCTTGGACCTGGCTTCTGCCTGGTTGAGAAACCGCGGAGCTCAGATGAACGTTGTTCCAGCTGGAATGCAGCCTCCGAAACTCTCCATCCTGGAGAGGGGGACAGGCAAAGCAGGGTAGTGAACACAAACAGGGAAGGCAAGATGGAAATATCATAAGGCTCAAAGAGAGGCATGAACCTCTTTCTCTCTGAATGCTGCTGAGCCACCCCTTTCACCTTGAGCTGTTCTCAGGAGGAAATGGGAGGGAATCCAAAGCTGCGCTTGTGTCTTCCCAAAATTTCCCAAAGGACATCTCTTCAGTTACAGACACAAAGACACACATGCAGATTTCCAGATCCCTTGCACGCTTCACGTGTTCAGGAATGTTTTTCAGAGTCGTGCTGTCAGCATTTCCAACAAAGCCAGTTAATATTCCCGTGCTTGCCAAGCAGTGCGTGGATACAGCTTGGAGAACACATTTTTGTTTAAACAGCAAAACAAGCGAATAGGTTCCTCACTCTTTCCCTCCTCCTGTCTGCAATTCAGATGGACTCCTAGTCCTCCAGTATTATTCCTGGCTGAGAGGGAAAGTTTGTGAGTCCCTTGTTACTGCTCTTGGCAGCTCATCACACTGTTCCTGTAATACTGCAGCACAGGTCTGGCCAGGGAGCAGAGCGCGAAAGAGGATGGGAATTTGGGAGAACCAAGAAATGCTTCAGGTCAGGAGCAGCATGCCATGGGGGAAGATGGAATCATGTAGGTGTGGTGTACAGATGAGCTCCTTCAAGCCTCCAATTCATGCCCTGAGCTGGGGAGAGAGGCACAGAGCAGGGGGAAGTCAGCAGTCACTTCATGGAGTGTTTAGCCCAGATAAACCTCTTTATAAACCTCATTCCGGGTATATCCATTTTCAAATGTGAAAGTCCCTGCAAAAAAAAACAACTAACCAAACAAAAACCCCAAACAAATCCAAGACAGGAGGCAAATTGTTGTCCTCTGTACAGGACTTGAAGTGCTATGCCTTAAGCACAACCAAGGAGAGCCAGGTTTGACCTTGGTGAGGTCTTTTCTAGCACTAGGGTGGGAATAGATTGGGCAAGATGTGGTGCTGCCACTGTGAGAGATTTTTCAGGGGAAATTAGGCAGGCATCTGTCAAGAGCTCTCTTCTTTCTGTGTTTCCATATTAGATGTAAAGATACATCCTCATTACACATCCCAGGAGACTAAACTCTCAGCTGCCAGCACACATCATGGGCATGGCTCCCACAATAGCAGGAGACTGTTCAGGTGACACACTCCTGAATAGTCCTAAGGGATCGTTCTCCAGCATCCTGGAGGGTTTCTCTGGGATGAGGTGGATGGAGGTCACTGTAACTGAGCGCTTACACTGTGCATACCAGTCAGACACAGATTGCCTATACTCAGCCTGCAGCACTGATCTAGGCTGCTCAAGCTCTCCTCTGACACTGTTACAGCTTCTGGGGGTTGCTGCAGAAAGCCTGGAGTGAAAATAACCTCTAGACCTTTGTGTGCATGAACACAAGAGAGGAAATTCTTCCTGATTCTGAACACATCTGAAGTCCTGAAACAGAAGGGTTTATTATTTCCATTCCCTGCAGTCAGGGCCAGGATTAAGACAGAGTATGTTAGAGTTAATCCAAATAACCCCATTCTCCTCAGCCCCATGAAAGGTGAGAAGGAAAACAGGGACACTCTTTTGCAAGAGGGGCCATGATGATCATCCACCCCCGTGCACTGGAGCTGGTTTAACATGTGCTTTCTTGAGCAGGTACCTGCTCCCCAGATTTATTTTTTTGATGTTAAATACACAAGACAGTAACTCCCTGACCATTCAGATTAACTGCATGTTTCATGAATAATGCAGACTTGAGACATTTTCTCCCAAAGTGTTTGTCTGTGTAGCCCATGAGTCATCCTGTCTTTAACTGGCATAACCCAAAATCATTCCTGTGATTGCTCCTGTGAAGAATTTGGCCTGACTTTTGTGCCTGTTATGTACATGGAGTTTCTACTTTGGATAACACAAATGGGAACAGAATACTGCAGTGTGGGGCAATCACTAAATTTTGGAAGTGTTGCCAGCAGCTTTCTACCACTCAGATCTCTCTTCTGTGTCTTTGGGAAAGATGCCTGACATCCCAAACATCTGTTTTATAAGGGAGGTTTGCCTGGGAATAATCGTGTGAACTTGTGGGGCTTTCATGGTAATTAATTTTAATACAAGCACCCCTGTGTATTTGCAGAGCTGTAAAAATATGGTCAGATCAAAAGCATTTGCTTTTGCCTTTAGATGAACGCTGAAGACAGCACATGTGGGATGTGCTCTGTGCGTACATGCTCCTTGAATAAGACACATCAGAATAGTGAGTAGTAAAAGGAACACCTTCTTCCCTCCAAATTTTACTCCCATGTATCTGGAGTGGTTTCACTTGTGCTCAAAACTAAGGATGGGGAGTGAACAGTTAATCCTTCCTTCCTTCCTTCCTTCCTCTCTCTTTCCCTCCCTCCCTCCCTCTTTCTGGAGGAAGTTTTACCTCCTGTTCCATGTTCATCTTTCTGGGGCAGGACCATGGCATCCAGGACTGGCAGAGATTTGCTCCATCACGGCATTCAGACTCCTGCTTTCTTCAGCCAGTAGACTAATTATTTTTTTCATAATGGCTATTTTAGTTGTTATTATTACCATTTAAGCATGTGTGATATATAATTATGCAATTAGGATAGTAATGACATTTATAACAGACACTATAACACTGCCATCTCCCACGCCTGGCTGAGAGAAATGAGGCAGGTCCTGCATGAGAGAGGAGGGAAAGAACAGACCTGGCTGTCTTCCCCTTTCTCTGCAAAGTCCTGTGTTGCAGACACCTCTGGCTGAGCTTGGATTTTCCACCCTAAATCCCATTAAGCCCCTGATCCCTGTAGCAGGGAGCAGTGGTGACACCGTATCCCAGGGCAGCGGAGTGGCAGCTGGGAGCTTCAGGCCTGGGGTATTGAATCAAAGCTTTCTCTCCGGGTGTAGGTAATCCAAAATGGCACCATTCCCTTTTGTTCACCAGCAGGCCTGAGGAGGCCAAAGCTCAGTTATTTCACTGGACAAAGTTTAAAAAGAACTAATAATAGACATGCTAATAACACATCTGGACACTATGTCATGATTTAAGAGACTGAATGCCTTTGGAGTGGGGCTCTTGGCCATGTGAAAATTTCTCTGTTGCCTTTCTTTTTTTTTGAAGGATAGTTTATGCATTTGAAATAAAAATTAAAATGCTTCCTGCTAGGAAAGAGGAGTGCAGAAACCACAAGAATCCCAGCAGCTCATCCTTCCCTTCACTGCAGCAGTGGGTGGTTGTCTCTTAAAAACTCAAATCTCGGTTGGGGCTGGGAGGAGGATTTGAAGCCATCCCTGGAGAGATACGTCAATGCTACCACCCCCACTTAAGAGGTTGCTTGAGGGCATTTCTGAATGAAGACCCAAATCCTGCACTACTGGAGCTCCATAAGGAGCTGGGGGTGTTGTGCTTGGATCGTTTGTTGTTCCTACACATGGTGATGGCCCTCACCTCCCAGATGAAGGTCACTCCAGCAGCCACATGTCACACATGCCCACTTACATGCAGGCCACTTGGGGAAGACAGATCATGTTAGGCTGAATTTGGAAAGGTCTGAAATTATTTCTTCAGGAAATTCAGTTGTTCCAAACACAAGGCTTAGACACTGGAGGAGACCTCACCTCAGTGTGGATGGGGAGTGGGGTGGGATTGACATTTCAGGCTCCTTAGGACTGGTAGCCAGGCTTCTTGTCTTCAAAAAATTTCTTGGGAACAGTGATGGAGTATCTGATGGAAGACTGGCATATTCTATGTCTCCAAAAATCTTTCCATCCCACTAGATACCATTAGCCAACACCACTTCCTGACTCCTGATGGGTCCCTGGGTGGGAGTGATGTCTGTCCAGGCAGCTATGCTGCATGTGGGTGTATTTGATGTACTGCCACCAAGTGCCTTCTGATCAGGAGCCAGCTGGGGATCTATAGAGTAGTTTTGGCTTTCTTTTCTAAGGCATCATTAACAAAAGGTCTGCCTGGTGCTAGAGCTGGACCTTGCCTCCAGCTGGACGTGGGAGAACGGAAAAACACAGGTGACGATGGTGGCAAGACAGAAGTTATTTCAGGACAGACTTGTCTTGGAGCAACTTGTCTCCCTGAAATGTGTAGGGGGAGAAGAGCTGCTTGTCAGCTACCGGCGCAGCAGAGGCTGGGATTGGAAGTCTCGCTCAGGCTGCAGCCAGACTGGTTGGAGATGATCCATCTGTAGGACAAAGGTGGAAATCCCAGCTTAGTTCAGCATGGAAGGCATTTCCAGAGGTCTGCAGTCCAGTCCGTCAGTGAGAACTGGACAGCTTTGAAGTTGGAACCCCTCTATGTATTCCCAGGAGTGTCTGAGTTCCTTGCAGGCCAAGTGAGCTGTGGATGTGTGCTTGCTCCATGTATTTGGAGAACAATGGCTTTGGGGGTGCTCTAAGGCATGGCAGGGCTGGCCGGACCCAGCACTGTCCAGCAGTGTGGCTGTGCATCTGCCAGGAGGTCACTGGGCTGGATGGAGCAGCTGCAGCTGGAAGGGAGTGAGTGAGCACAGTGCCCTCCAGGGACTCCAGCACAGACAGAAAACGTGGAAGAGGAAAAAAGAAGTCAAGTTAACATGCACGAAATCCACAAGAGAGCTGGGAGGAGAAAAAGCCCAGTTTTTTGGAGTTGTGGGCCAGGAATTACCCAGTTGTCGAGGCTGCCTCTTCAGCGTGTCATGTTCTGGCCGTGCTGCTCTGCATGAGCCCTGCCCTGATGGTCAGCTTCCCCAGGCCCAGCTGTGTCTCAACACACAGCTTGATGCCTACAGTCAGTGCGCCTCCAGGGAAAAGAGGGGCTGCTGGAGAAAACCCATCTTATGCTCTAGAAGAGTCTTCCTTTTCTTTAGGAAGAGGCTGACAACGTTGAACAAAGAAGATGGGAGGTGTGGGAGAAATTTATCGAGAGCAGTGCTGGCTGGGGCTCAGCAGAAGTGGTTCTGACTCTGGCCAGGCATGGGCACATTGACTTGACCTCCTGTGCCTCAGTTTCCCCATCCCTGAAAGTACCTCCCAGATGAGTTCATGTTCTTTCATGCTGTGTTGGGGCCTCAGGTTTTGCAGCATTCAGGACTCCTCAGCTCCCCTGCAGCCCCCTGCAGTCCCCTGCAGTCCCCTGCTGGCCCTGGGCAGCAGAGGCAGAGGAAGATCTCATAAATCTTGGTGTTGGTGTTGACTTAAACTCTTTGGTTCAGCTGTCAGATAGAGATTGGCAGCAAAACAGACAAATGAAGGTGAGTTTTGTTGGGAGTTTTCCTCCAGGACGAATGACTTTGTGCTAGGAGACAGAGCATGGAGAGGAGAGGATGCAGCAGAAGTGATCAGCATTCCTGCAGGTGGAAAGGAGAGGATGCATTTCTGCTGGTCAGTGCTGTGCTGGCTGTCTTGGGGAGGGAAAATGGGTGCCATTTCCAGCAGAGCCAGCTTGTTGCTTTTCCATAGTGGAGACAAAGCATTGCAATGCACACATTTTGCCAGGCTGGCACCCTCTGGCCAGAGCAAGAACCATCTCTGCTGGAAGCACTTCCCTCATCCCTGCATGCTTTTGCTGTTTCCTTACACACAGGTGACACCTGGAACTAGGTGGGGTGGCAGCAATCAGAAGAGAAAGTCCCTTCTCCCTGAAATCTGATAACATTACCAGCCTCACTGATGGAAAACCTTCAATTTTACCAGGAGTCTAGAGACATCAGGCACAGGTCACATGTCACAGGTCAGGATTAAAAAATGGAAATACATGTGGTTCGGGGGTTTTATTTATTTTTCCCTATCCGTGTGCTGTGTTTCTGCAATGCCTGTTCTGCCCTGGGAGCACTGAGCAGTGTTCAGAGCAGCCCTTTCTGATGGCTGTGCTGCGAGCAGTGCCCTGAGCAAACACAGAAACCACCAGCACTGCTGGGTGACCCTGGCTGTGCTTGACCTGGCGGCTCGAGATGTCTTTGGTTAAGGTCTGCTATGTGTTAGCAAGTGACTGTTCAAACACAGATGCTGCCTGTGTCAAGGAGGCTTTTTCTCAGAAAGTACAGACAAATATTGATCCTCTATTGAGCCTGGAGAGCAGGCTGGAGCAGCGTGGTGATGTGTGATCGGAGCTGAAAGAGGTCCCACAGCACAGGAATTGAGGCTACTAAAGGGCCTCTTATTTGCTGATCGGGCAAAGCTTGACGTGCGTCTAATCCCCCTGGCCAGTGTGGTCACGGGGGTTTAGCTTTAACCAATTTCTAATTAAAAGTGTTTACAGATGAGCGCTTTATTTACCCAGCATTAATTATAAAGGGCTTTACTCAAGCGGGGAGCAAACGAGTTTCCTGTCTGCTGCAGCAAACCCCTTGCTGGGAGCTCGCTTTCCCCAGAAGGTCCATAATAAAGTTATTTTAACGACAGTCTTTGTGATGGGATCCTGAGCGGATGGGGGCAGGAGAGCTGGGAGTGTTTCCACCACACAGGCAGCCGCCCTCACAGGTTTAGGAGCCCTCTGTTCCCGTGTTTTCTACCTGGACTCTTGCCAGCCACCATCCAAGATCTTGTGGGTCCACAAGTCATTACTTTAAACCCCAGTGTAATCAGGTATTAAGTTATACATATGTAAAATGAAAGCAGGAGGATATTGGCTGGTTTAAGATGCTCTCTGTGGCTGGAAAAGGGCCGAGAGCATGGGGGGAATGTGGGATCCCAGCTCTGCGGATCCATGTGTGTCCATAATAAACAGCAGCATGTCTCCCAGCAGCTTGAATGGAGCCAAATTCTAATTATTATTTAATGTTTATCTGGTTTTATTTCTTTTTATAAACCCAAGCTTTTTTCCTCCACACCATGCTCATTTTGACAAGATTTGTCAGAAGGAAATAAACTAGCTGGGAAGTTTTCATTGCAGAGCAATTGTTATGGTTGGTTCTAAAGAAGAAAAGTTCATTGAAAAATATCAGGTTTAGCAAATTATTCCTTTTAAATTATTTTCTATATTTTCTGTCCAGATTTTTTTTTCTATACATCTCAACTAGTAATATTTTATTGTGTGTTTTAACAGCCTGTAATTCTATACACATTTGTAGCAAAAATACCTTCCAGAACTGCCGTTGTTGAGAAATTTTGGTTCCTGGGAATGCAGGCCCGGAGATGTTGACATTTCCCACACAATTTGCTGTTCTGGCAATTCCAGTGATAGCCAGCACTGCGTGCAGATCTGCTAACGGGGTACTTGGGAATAGGTGATAAGGTGGCAAGAGCCAGCTTCGACCTCCTCTCTTCACAGTGATGTTCACTGGTTCATTAAATAAGGAAGTTTGTTGGATTTTTGTCCCTTAGTCAGACTTTTTAGTGCTATTCTTCGGCAAGTTATTCTTTAACTTGAAAAAACAAAAGATTTCTTTAAAATTCAAATAAGAAACTCCAGATACTGTAGTCAGGGGTAGGCACAGAGAAAAACCATATTCTGTGTATTGCTTGTATACATCTATATTGAATTCAAATTTGTTTTTAAAATAGCTGCCATGACCTACTGCCCAGATAATAAAATAGATATTCCCTTGTGGGTGTAGTGTTGTCAGATGGCTTTTCCTTAAAGCACTGAAGAGCCTCAGAGAGAGCCATTCTGGTGAAGTGTGCTCGCTCATGCACAGCACACGCATTTTAGGAGCAGTCTGTAAATCAGACATCTTCTGCCTTGCATTTCTTTCATACCCTATGTAGCATTTTGTTCTTGCCATGACCCGGTACACAGCCTTGCAGTGCTTATGTTTAAGCCCTCTCAGTCTTGCTGCCAAACATCATCCATGGTAATAATATGGGAAAAGAAGGAAAGGGACCTGGAGCCGTCATGAAGAACCGCATAAATCTGTGCATCGTGGATCATTTGGGCTCGCTATCCACCAGCTGCTGTGCTGTGCTGTGCTGTGCTGTGCTGTGCTGTGCTGTGCTGTGCTGTGCTGTGCTGTGGGTCAGCTCCTCCTAATGCCTTCTTCTCCCAGGATCCCAGGAAGGATGCTCTTGGTGATGATGCCATCCTGGGTGAGGGTGTGGCTCTTCCTTGCTTGCACTCATCTCCCTGTGCTGCCTGGGCACACCTGGAGACAGGCTCGGGGCAGTGGTGACAGCTCACTGTGAGATGGGGAGCTTTGCCCAGCCTTTACCTGGCTGTGAGTTTGCATAAGGCTGTGTTACTCAGCTTGGCAGTTCCCCAGCATCCTTAGGGTAAAGCTGTGTTCTAGGTTGGTGCCCTGTCTGCAATGAAGGCCCGGTTAATGCCAGATTAGACTTAGGGGAAATATTTACCTTCAGCTATGATATTGTAAATTGTTGAATGCTGCAGAGAAAATTACCACACGGTCCTTCTAAAAATACCTACTCCTGTCATAGTCATACAGAGCTTCAAAAGGTTTATTGAGGGGGACTGGGAGATTAATTTCCATTAAATATGCAATTTCCTTATTAAAAAAAAATTGTAATTTAAATGGTGCTGTAAAATCTAAGGTAAAAATAAAAGGGAATTGCATGAATTCAGGGTATGTGCTCAGTGCAAGACTTGCTGGACTTGAACAGCTCCAGAGCTGTCATTTTGCATCTACTGCAAGGCCTTCACCATTACCTCAATTGCAGTGAATTGATCACCTCTTCCCAGAGGATTGCCCATTTGGGGAAATGTGCCCCGTGAAAAATACCTCAGGCATTCCTGGCAGCAGCAGGAGTAACCCAGGGTGGGTTTGGGAGAGGAGTGGTTGCCAGTGGGACTGTGCTGCGCACTAACTCAGCATGGCACGGGAGCTGTTGTGCCTGGCAGGTTTTCCTCCGTCCATACCAACCAGCTCTCCGTCCCACACGGAAGGCAGGCACTTCTCACTCGCAGCTGAGTGAGCTGCTCTGAGCCTCAGGCCATGGCAATACTGCAAGTGGATGAGCAGAGGTGGTGAGAAGCACCTTTTCTTTCGGCAAGTCCTTGTGGTGTTAGCAACAGAGGATGCTTCATTTTTACCTCTGTAGTAGCCAGGCATCTGGGCTTCTTGGAGCGGCAGTGGGGCCTCAAGTCCCCGTGGTGGGCAAAACCCCCCAAACTCTCATCCCACCCACCTCCAGCGGCCTTTTCATAATTCTAATCTGACATGGAGGCCTGTTAGCCCATGAGAGCCTGTGGGTCTTAAAGACTTTCCATACCAATTTGCAGACTGTAAGTAATAGTTTTGTCAGTGCTTGGCTGTGGGACCTCAGTGAAAAAATATTTCACAGACAGGCCCGTGGTACCCGCCAAGCGTGGCCTGAGCCTGGCAGGGTTTCCTCGGCTGCCCTGTGCTGCCTCCCCTCCTCCCTCTCACTCCGTCCATGGTTTCATTTAAAACGATGGTGAAAGATGTGAAAGAAGATACACACAGCAAGATGTAAACCCCTCCAGTCTGTCAGCATGCCTCAGGGAAAAAAAAACCAACCCCCCACGGGCAGGAGTGTTGTAACCTGAGAGCAGGCGAATTCAGTATCTTCAAAATTAGGGGTTAGCTTCGGTAGGCTAACAGAGAGGCTCGGGTGCTGATCCAAGGTTTTATTAACAGGCACGCTCCCTGATGATGGCAGCATTGAGATCTTGGCCCCAACCCGAATCAGGCTCCCTCCTTCTGCAAAACCAGCTGGAAATTTGAAGAGGTTCATAATGCTTTACATTTTGACGGCACTTCTTCAATTCAGACACCATCTAGGCATTAAAAACTGGACCTCTTGACATTCTTGCTCTGAGTAAAGCTACATGGCAAATGGATTTTCCAATTTGTTGAGGTTTTGGGAAGCAAGCAAAAGAAATTTTGTTCCGTGTTGCAACAAAAAAAAAAAGGCACAATTGTTTTTGGGTCATTTGAAACATTTTCAATATATTCAAAGCACTTCATTCAGATTTCAACCCCTTATAATGTAATAGAAAGTAGAGTCTATTTTAAAGAAAGTAATTCTGCAGGAAGAAACCAAACTTCTCAGTGGACGTATGGAAACAGACCATTTGAATCTTAAAAAAAATATTTCCCTGAATTTTTCCAGTAAAGGAATATTTTCATAATGACTATGGTTTTATTTTTAAACTGTTTTATTAAAACAAGAGCTTTTCTAAGGAAAACTAGAAATCCAGTGGATACCTGGTGTTAGCTCTGTGGATTTCTTGACTTCTCAGGCTGTTCTCCTTCTTATTCAATGTAATTAACAACCACAGCTGAGTGTAATCCCGTGGTTTTCCCTTTTTTTTTCCCTGGGAAGCATCCTGCACCCACCACAGTTATGAAGATCTTCTTAGTTTCTTCTTTTTTCATGGGACAGCTTCAGGCATCAGCCTGTGACTTGCAATCCCCTGGTTGGCTTCAGAATATTTTGTGATGAAAGTTTAACGAAAACTGATGCATTTTCATGGACATTTTCCAATTTTAACCAATTGGTATTTTCTAATAAAGAACATTTTGTCAAAGCCATTCCTGTTCAGTTTTCCTGCCTCCTACCTCGATTAGGTCATTAAAAACCAGAGACACAAGCAACACCTGTATAACTGTATAGCATTTCAATAGTCTAGTACGGGGATGAAATCTGAAAAAGATTAGGAGAAAACAGGGAGATGGCTGTTATTTTTGAATGAGGTGGGGGAACACGTTCCCAGCCCTGAAGACACAAGATCTGCTCTTTCCCGTGGTGTTTCTATGGGGGCTGCCACATCCCATCAGAGAAATCACCCAGGCTGATGAAATTTGTGAAGCTGCCCAGCGATGGGTCTGCGTTGTGAGTAAAGGCAAATTAGCTGGCAGTGTGTTAGCACATATTTCACTTGTGTCATGGTGTAATAATGAACCTTGTATCAAAGCTTGCAACACCATCTGAGTTTTATATGCCCCATTTCCTACATGTTCTGAACAGTGGAACCAATTTATAATGTAATGATTTTTCCATACATAATTTCTTTCTTATGATTTCCATAACTCGGGAGTTTTTTACTACGAGTATGGCTGAAGGCAGCCTCGTAAAGGATATGAAAAGAGGGCTGGCTAAAGTGTCTCATAAAAAAGTAGCTCGAGCGATTTGCTAGTGACTCTCTGTGGGTTTGATTGTGCCTTGGATTTTGGGCCGTGCCAGGAGCCAGCAACCTGCGTTCCCAACCACCTTCACACCGCCAGCCTTTCACACCAGGCTGATTGCGGGCGGGACACGGGGAAGTGGGGACTGCTGGGCCTGCAGGAAAGGGGGATCTTGGCTACCTCTGCTCATTCACTGGCCAACAGGGAGGAATAGAAATTTACTCCTGCTTTAAGCCAATCTGAGGTTGTGTTGATGAAGTGGCTGGGAGAGCTCAGTGCGGAGCCAGAAGTGAGAGTATGTGCCCTGCTCTTCAGCTGGACTCCATCTCCTGTCAGAGATAAAAATAAGCTGTAAAAGCAGCTGGGGTTGAAGACGCTGTTTGCTCTGTAGCTTTGCTGGGTGCTGTTATCACAGGAGCCAGATTGTCTTTTTTGTGCTGTGGGGTGGGTGGGAGGTACCTGCTCCTGTTCTCTCTGTTTGACATTATTTTGTGAGCATCTTGGGCTTGGTGGGTCCAGACCCACCAGTTTTAGACAAGTAAGACAATTCAGCTATAAAAGCGCACCTGGTTGTCAGAGGGCATCCTTTTATCTATGGAGAGAAAAAAAAAAAGGGGAGAAAAAGGGAGGACACCTCTAAATTTTCATCTCAGCCATTTCAAGACAAAATCCTTCCAGTTTTTGTTTCCAGTTTAGGTGGAGTTTTAATTTAAGCAAGTTTTGAAAATGAAAACTTTCAACACTGAAGTGCTCAATTTTAGGCTTGAACAAAAAGTGTAGTTTGGCCCCAGTGAAAATTTTGTCTTAATTTCTTTGCAGGTGCTTGATTAGCTGATGCTAATCAAGGTGTTTTGCCTGATCTCTCCATCCTTGTGCAGGAGGATGCTGAGGAATTAAGTGGAAGAGGGGAGAGGCAGATAGGGAACAGGGAACACCCAGCCTAAGAAACACCAGTTTTATAAAACTCTGGCATTACATTCTTTGATCTCTGTCCTTCATATCTTTGCATATTTCCCACCGAGGTCAGCCTGAGAGTTTACTTTTCTTCTCTCTTTCTTTGCTTGACAAGCATCCCTACATACAGTTAGGCTGAAAAAAAAAGTTTGAAGTTATTTGTCTGTATAAGTTATTTGAAGTCTGTACAACTCTCTAGATCCTGGTGACTGTACACCAAAAGTGTGCCTTGCCACGTCTGCAATCTGATCATGTCATGGGTAGAAGTTAAGAAACTGTCCATTTAACACATCAAATTATTCAAATTTCACCCACACCAAGTATCACAAAAACCAAATTAACATTGTGGCAGACAAGTACACGTAGATATTGCTTCCTGTTGCTGTCTCCATTTTTTTGTTTCCAAAGTTTTCTTTGGAAGAGGGAAGATTTTAATCCAGGTTCTAATTATTAGGTTGTTTATTCAGTGAAGGAGAAATTACATGTTGCCAAGAACCACCTTTTGGGCATGGATGTGGTCACACAGTGATGGTGATGTGCTCTGGAAGCCAGTGGAGCTCCAGTTGTGCCTGAGTGGGTCTGGAGCTCAAACAGACCCTGTATGTTTTACTCCCTGTATGGGGGAGTAAAACCACAACTACCTTAGAGAAAATACAGGGTCCTAAGTAACGTTCTCTGCTCTGTTTAGAGGTGTGGACAGTGTGCCTGTCTAAATCAAGGATTCCTTCTAACTGACACGTCTGCTGGATGCTAATGAGGTTCCTTTTCCTAGAAATGTATTTTTTTTATCTGGAGAAATCAGTATTGCGGGTTCACGCCACGTGCCTTCTGTCTCAGCTGGATAAATAGCGTGAATCACTTTCCCCTTTCAAAGCCTCTCAGCCACTCAGCTCCAAATACCCATTTAATCTGACTTTATATGTTAATAAATCACTCAGGATAATTAAGCATTAGCTCCACGTGCCAGTAGAGTGCTGGGAAGGCGAATGGGTTGGTGCAGTCCTGTGTCTTACAAACCCTTTCACACCAGAACCACCTTTCCTGGGGTGCTTGGAGCCTGGCACTGCTGAGTTTGCTGGGGCTAAACTGGGATCGTGTGTAAGCTCAGGACTGGCTGCTGAGTGAAGATGTATCCCCAGGGATTTAGCGATAGCTAATTGGCAGGATGAAGAGCAAGTCCCTCAATGTGCTAAAGGAGGGAAAGCTCTGGGCTCAAGGTTTGCTGGTCACAGAGGTGCCTGGAAGCCTTGCTGTAGCTGAGGCTTCAGGGTACAGTTGCTCTTTGCTGAACACAGATGAGGTCTGGATAGCTAATCCTGTGTGTCCGGGTTGTATTTATGCAGAGCCACGCTGAGGCCGTGTGCCTGTGATTCAGAAATTCAGAGCCCCTCCAGCCGGGCCCTGTAGGAGGGCTCAGGAACTGACTGTGTGGGTTTATATATTTCATAGCTGTCCCAGTCCTGAGTCAAGATGCATTTGCACAGTCACAGTGAAGGTCTGTAGGGCACAGACAGGTTTTTTGAGTTACCTGAGCTGCCCCAATATGGAGATTTACCTTCTGTTTTTTAGGGTGCCAGGCAAGCCGTGCACACCTTGAGCTCTGGCTGTAGCAGGCAGTTCAGTGTCAAACACAGCTTGGCAGTCAGTGGCTCTTGGCCTTCTCTCATCCTGCATCCTCGCCACAGGTTTTTGAAAAAGGCCATAACCTGGCCTTGAGCTCTGCTTTCCCTGTTAATGGGATGTGATGGCCTGTGCTGTTTAGCATTGGGCAATTGATTCATTTTTCAGAGATCCTGTGCACTCTGCTTCACCCTCAGTGTCTGACGACTCGAGCTGTAACTGTGGCCACAGCAGCCTCTGGATTGGTGTGTGCCTCTTACCTCCTGCCCCAAAAGCTGTGGGTGCAAAGTTGTAGGTTGCTTTTTAGTCTGAAACCTTTTTCTTTGATATCATAATCCCCTCACTCCTACCCCATGCTCTTTGACTTTTCTGTGAGCAGAGATTTATACACAGGAAATGGAGACTATGACATTTTGTTTGTGCCTCTGTGTATGCGTAATATCTTTAATATGAAGCTAGTTGCCACTTAATTATACAGGCTAAAGACCTCCATTCAGTGTGTTGTATACAATTTACGAGTCTCAGGTCTCCCAGACACACATTACAGCCATGTGGCAACACCCAGGTGACTAACATTCCTTTTTAATTTAATTTCCTTACATAAATAGCTTCATTAAGGATCAGTTATTTGGGCAGAGAAAATGCTGTTTGAATAGGTCCGACTAAGCCACTGAATTTAGGACCCTGCTACTGTTCCTGCTGAGAGCAGCACCAGACCTGGGTGTGTCACCCTCCTGCTCCACTGTTTGCTTTCGCTTCCAGACCAGGAATCTCTCCAGCAGAGGTGGACTTATTTCAGAGTTAATTCAGTGTGCAACTGGAGTTTTTATAGGAGCAATACTAGGGAGGAGGTTCTCAGTCTCCTAGTCAAGATCAGCCCCTTTTGCCAAGATTTCCAGTTTGTTCATTTGTCTCTCTTTGATAAAGAGAAGTTCCCTGGCTTGTGAAATCCATTCACAGAACACCTAGAAAATTGGTTCCCATCTTTGAATCTGTAGTTTCATATCTGGAAACAAATGGAAATCAATTGCCAAAGTCCTTGGGAAGCTGCATGGGTCACCTCTAGGCACTGCTTTCCCTAATCATGGAGTGTAGATGCCTTAGGGCTCATAGGACTCAGGTCCCAGGCTTCAGGCTTTGAAAAGGAGGGAGAAGCCTGGAAATGAATGGGGAGGTATCTTTTCATTCCCTGCACTCAGATTTGCACTTGGACTGCATTGCTGCTGTCAAAATACTTGCTCAGTCTGCAAAGGCAGATTAGACCAAAATTCCTAACTGATCGTAGAAAAATTATTTTCAGGTTCTTAAATTAGGGATTTTTTCCCTGATACAGCGTTAACTTACCCCTTTCACATGAGCAGAAATATAATTTACATATCAAATTAACATAAAGATCATTTTCTGAGGTAGCCAGGATTTTTTTCCCCCAGATCTGCCATCACATTGCCAGCCTCCAAACTTCCCACTTCTGCCAAAGCTGCCAAACATTGCCGGAAAGGTGAACGTTACTAATGGCTTTGGCATTTCCAGGCTATGTCCACAAGATACCATCAAAAGTATACTCTGGGAATGCAGGAAAACGTGAGGAAAGTTGGACATTTACACGGCTCTGCTCACTTCCCTGACGCTGAGTAAACGTTTGTAAGTGGTATAAACACTCTTTGTGCAGGACATGAGCCAAATCCGAACTGTCTGCAGGTAGGACGGAGCACTCTCAGCAGACACACTGTCCCATCAATATCTATTATACAGAAGCATCTGATTTTTATTACTCTCCGGGTTAGTATGTGGGGCTCCCAGGACTATCGCCCTGAATGTGTGTGCAAGGCGTAGGAATTGCTGCTTCTTAAAACACCGGCCAAATGTAAATCTTACCAAACCCTTTCAAGATGGGTGGTCTTGCCTTGTTGGACACAGGATTTTGCTTTTCAGCAGGGAAAGGGTTGAGTGATGATTATCTCTCGCTTTTTCCCATTCCGTTTCTTTTCGTGATAAATAAAAAGAGCCCTGCTCGAAGTGATTGCTTTTTAATGATGCATGTCAGACGTGAAAGCAGTATCGCTCCTGTTTGAAAAGGGCATGTAATGTAACAAGCTGGCTGAGTTTCATTCCCAAATCACCACCATTCCCTCTATCAGCATAGAAATAAAATGAGTTCTCATTGCCTGTGGAGGCTTGGGGGGCCATACCTTGCTGGATATTACCTCCTTGTTCTCTGTGGGGAAAAAAAGGTTATAAAATAGCAGAAACCCCCCCCCCCTTTTTTTTTTCTGATTCTAGATGACCTCCACATAGGAAATATTTGTGATCCCTGAATACATGTCCAAGTAATTAAATTTCTGTGGGGCTCATAACGCCATTAATAACTGTGCTTGTCCCCCTGTGGGGTCTGAGCTCTAGTTTGGGTATTGCTGACCCTAAAGAATAGATTAAGCTGTGTGGAGAAGAAAATCCTAGAGGCAGCTGAGCCTGTGAAGAAGCTCTGAGTAGATGTTTTGTGTTGTCTCATGGTTGTTCATGGTGGACACCAGTGACGGAGTCAGTGACCAGTGACAGTCATTGCCAGTCTGTGGTAAGCGGGGATTAAAATGGGTCATTAGGAACTGCTGTGGAGGGCTGCAAAATGCTGCAGCCAAGGGGAGGAGGTGAAGGCTACCCTGGGAGGTTAATGCAGGTGTAGATGGTTAATGCAGGTGTGGATGGTGAGCATATTTATTTTCTCCAGTAACTGTCGTGTGTTGCAGGTGGAAGATAAGCCTGGGCTTGATTTGAACCATGAGATATTTGGAGAGCAGGTCATGGAAGATACCCAGTCAAGGAGGCAGAAATGTGCTGTGCCTCTTCATCCTTCACATTCAATGGACAGCCTCCCAGAGACCAGGATGCTTTCCCGTGCATTGTCCAGTCCAATTTGAAATTACCCAAGCGGTGAACCAGCACTTCCCCTGGCAGCTTGTTAGGATGTTTTCTCCTCCTACCCAACTCATATTTACCATTTCTTTATTTCAGCTCATTACTTCCTTTTGCCTGGCTGAGGGCAAATGTGCTTCACCACTAAACAGCCCACAGCAATCAGGGCTTCAGTCATGTACCATTAATCCCTGGAGCACAGCACTGCTTGTTCACCCTCTGCTGCATGGTCCAGGAGAGAGTGAATGATTGACACTGGTCGTAAATGTTTACAGTGTTAATTCTTTAATATCTTGCTAATTTTAATTTGCTCTGTTCAGGTTGGGAGGGGTGTGATAGCAGTTGCTGGACAGAATACTGCTGCTTATCACTGCTGGAAACATGCCTCTCCTATCGTGGTTTGCACAGCCTCAAGGCATGGAACAAAAATGAAGGCTATTTTCATATAAATAAACACCAAATTGCAGAGAGTTCTGCATCTTTGGTGGCCAAGAAAAGGGATCTGTGTGATGGAATCTGCTCCGTGAAGTAGGCATAACCTTTCTCATGCCCCTTATTATATGCAAAGGTTTTGCCTGGCTACTTAAACCCAGCCTCATTTTCAGAAGGCCTTTATGCACTGAAGCCCTTTGGCATTTGAGCCTCAGCCTTTGCCAACCACGTGGGCAGGTGGAGCCTGTGAAGGCCACGGGCTGCCTTACGCGGGACAGTGCCTGTTCTCGTTTTTACTCTGCTGGAATGTGCTCAAAAGAAGCCCAAAGAAGGTAACTGTGTTAGATTCATCTGCTCCCTCAAATCAGACACTGCTTGCACTAAACCACCTTTTTGGCTAATGTATGATGACCTGTAGTTGTGGGAGGAAGTGGAATGGGTTGAATAGTGCAGGTGTTGGTTGAGGTAGAATTGATGAACTGGTGGAAGCTGGAGGAATCTCATCCCGGCTTTTGGTTTGGATTCGTGTTCCTGAGCTGTGTTGTTCAGTCATGGCATTCCTTAGCAGATGTCTCTGTGATGCTGAATTTTCATTTTCACAGAGCTCTGTGCCACACTTGTTGGGCTGATCTTGTCTGCATCTCACTCAAGACCTGGATTTCTGCAGATTCCAAGCCCTGTCAAAACCACCAAACTCGTGCCAGGATTTTGAAGGAGGTGCTTAGAGCTGGGGGTGTTCCCAGGGAGGGCAGTGGTCAGCAGAAAGTTCAGTTCATGATGGTTTGAACTGAAATTCATTCATCTTGATGAGATACTCAGCAAGATGAGTACCCCTTACACGAGGAGAAGAGAGCCCTCTGACAAATTTACAGAGATGAAAACACAAGTGAGTTCATGCCTGGCAAGTTGGATAAAGAAATCATTTTTTCTGTCTCTATTTTTGCTTCCAATTTGCAACTAATCATAGATTTCCTTTGTATTTTTTAAAATATCCATTTTTAGCCTAATTGCAGACAATAAATCAAACCCTAAAGTAAGCAAGAACATCTGACTGTCAGCAGTTGCAAGTGGGAGATGTGACAGCAAACTGGCCTGGCTATCCAAGCTTACATTTTTAAAAAATATGTGGAAAGTGGTGGGATGTGATGAGAGATTAATTCCATGGGTGACCCTGTACTTTGCTTCCCCTTTGAACAGCATCTTGCAAGCATCAGGGTTAAAGAAAACATTATTCAAAAACCTGGCAGGGAAAGAAAGGCCCACTGGGCAACACTGGCTTGTAGCTCACTGGGCTGCAAAACTTCAGGAGGTTATTTTGTCATCTGATTGCTTCAACAACAACTGAAGATGGCTCGGATTGGAGAGGATGCTGGGGCTTGTTGGAATCGAGGTACCCCTGACATTGTTGCCTCTGATGAACGTGGCAGAATCCAGGGGAAATCTTCTGTTCCTGAGCCCAGGTGGCAGTAAATTGTACTTAGCAAAGCCTGCAAACCTGAGGGGGAAGCCATGAAATATTCATGAAGTCTTTCTTATGAAAGAGGCTTATTCATGTGCATGTGTGTGTGTATATATATATATTTATATA